>JAFLJL010000409.1:35000-45000 GCA_018398815.1 Conus ventricosus | reverse complement strand
GGGGAAAAAAAAAAAAAAAAAGGGGGAAAAGAGAGAAAAAAAAAAAGGGGGGGGGGAAAAGGAAAAAAGGGGGGGGAAAAGAGAAGGGAAAAAAAAAGGGGGGGGGGGGGGGGAAAAAAAAAAAAGGGAAGGGAAAAAAAAAGGAGAGGGGAAAGAGGGGGGGAGAGAAAAAAAAGGGGGGAAAGAAAAGGGGAAAAAAAAAAAAAAAGAGAAAGGGGGGGGGAAAGAGGGGGAAAAAAAAGGGGGGGAAAGAGAGGGACAGGGAGGGAGAAAAAAAAAAAAAGGGGGGGAAAAAAAGGGGAAAGAAAAAAAAAAAAGGGGGAAAGAAGAGGGGAAAAAAAGGGGGGGGGAAAGGGGGGAAAGGGGGGAAAGGGGAAAAAAACGGGGGAAGGGGAAGAGAGAAGGGGAAAGAGAGGGGGGAGAAAAAAAGGGAAAAAAAAGGGGGGGGGGAAAAAGGGGGGGGGGCAAAGAGAGACAGGGGGGAAGAGGGGGAAAGGGGGGGAAAAAAAAGGGGGGGGAGAAAAAAAAAAAGGGGGGAGGGGAAAGAGAGAAGGGGGAAAGAAAAAAGGGGGGGAAAAAAAAAAGGGGGGGAGGGGAAAAGAAAAAGGGGGGAAAGAAGAAGGGAGAGGGGGAAAAGAGAAGGGAGAAAAAAGGGGAAAAAAAAAAGGGGCCCCCCCCCCCCCCCGGGAAGAGAAAAGAAAAAGGGGGGAAAGGGAGAAAGGGAGGGAGGGGAAAGAGAAAAGGGGGAAAGAGAAAAAAGGGGAGAGAAAAAAAAAAAAAAAAAGGGGGGGGAGAGAAAAAAAAAAAAGGGGGGGAAAGGAAAAAAAAAAAGGGGGGGAAAAAAGGGGGAAGGGGGGAAAGGGGAAAAGGGGGGGAAGGGGGGGGGGGGGAAAAAAAAAAAAAAAAAAAGGGGGGGGGAAGAGAGAAAAAAAAAAAAAAAGGGGGGGGGGGGAAAAAAAAGAGAGGAGGAAAAAAAAAGGGGGGAGGGGGGGGGAAAAAAGGGGAAAGGGGGAAAAGGGGAAAAGGGGGGGGGGGGAAAAAAAAAAAAAATGGGAAAAAGGGAGGGGGGAAAGAGAAAGGGGGAAAGGGGAAAGGGGGGGGAGAGAGAGGGGGAAAAGGGGGGGGGGGAAAAAAAGAGAGAGAAAAAAAAAAAAGGGGGGGAAAAAAAAGGGGGGGGGGGGGGGAAAAAAAAAAAAGGGGAAAGGAGGGGAAGGGGGAAAAAAAAAAAAGGGGGGAAAAGGGGGAAGGGGGGGGGGAAAAAAAAAAAGGAAAAGGGGGGGGGGGGAAAAAAAGAGAGGGGAAAAAGAAGGGGGGGAGAAGAGGGGAAGAGGGGGAAAAAAAAAAGGGGGGAAGGGAGGGGGGAAGAGGGGGGAAAAAAAGGGGGGAAAGGGAGGGGAAAAAAAGGGGGAAAAAGGGGAAGGGGGGAAAAAAAAAAAAAAAAGGGGAAAAAGGGGGGGGGAAAAAAAAAAAAAAAAAAAAAAAAAAAAAAAAAAAAAAAAAAAAAAAAAAAAAAAAAAAAAAAAAAAAAAAAAAAAAAAAAAAAAAAGAGAAAAAAAAGGGGGGGAGGAAAGAGAGAAAAAAAGGAAAAAGGGGGGAGAGGGGGGGGGCCAAAGAGAGACAAGGAGGAAAAAAGGGAAAAAAAAACAAAAGGGAAAAGGGAGAGGGCAAAGGAGACAGGAGGAGAGAGCAGAGAGAGAGGAAAAGAGAGCGGGAGGGGGAAAGGGAAGAGAGAGGGGAAAAGAGGACAAGGAAGGGGGGGAAAAGAGAAAGAGAGAGGAAAAGAAGACGGGGAGGAGAGAGAAGAGAGGGGAGGGGCAAAGAGAGACGGAAAGAGAGAGAAAAGAAGAAGGGAAAAGAAAAAGGGGAGGAGAGAGACAGAGAGAGGAAAAGGAGACAAAAAAGGAGACAGGGGAGGAGAAAAGGGGGGAGAGACAGAGAGAGGGGGAAAGAAAAAGGGGGGGAGAGGAAGAGGAGAGAAGGGAAAGAGAGACAGGGAGAAAAAAGGAGAGGGGGGCAAAAGAGACGGGGAAGAGGGGGAAGAAGAGAGAGGCAAAGAGAGACAGGGAGAGAGAGAGACAAGAGAGAGGCAAAGAGAGACAGGAGGAGGGGAGAGCAGAGAGAGAGAGCAAAGAGAGACGGGGGAAGAGAGAGAAGGGGGAGAGGCAAGAGAAAGAGGGAGGAGAGAACAAAAGAGAGAGAGAGGCAAAGAGAGACAGGGGGAGAGGAGACAGAGAGAGAAAAGGAAAGAGACAGGGAAGGGAGGGGACAGAGAGAGGGCAAAGAGAGACGGGGAAGAGAGAGACAGAGGAGAGAGGCAAGAGAGACAGGGAGGAAAGAGAGACAGGAGAGAGAGGCAAGAGAGACAGGGAGGAGAGAGACAGGGGGAAGGAGAGGCAAAGAGAGACAGGGAGGAGAGAAAGAGAGAGAGAGAAAGGAGAGCAGAGAGAGAGGAGAGAGGCAAAGAGAGACAGGGGGGAGAGAGACAAAAGAGAGAGAGGCAAAGAGAAAGGGAGGAGAAGAGACAGAGAAGAGGCAAAGAGAGACAGGGAGGAGAAAAAGACAGGGGAGAGAGGCAAAGAGGAGAAAAAGGAAAAGGGAGGAGAGAGACAGAGAGAGAGAGAGGCAAAGAGAGACGGGGAAAGAGAGAGACAGAGAGAGAGGGGAGGCAAAGAGAGACAGGGAGGAGAGAGACAAGAGAGAGAGGCAAAGAGAGACAGGGGGAAAACAGAGAAGAGAGGAAAAGAAGACAGGGAGGAGAGACAGAGAGAGAGAGAGGCAAAGAGAGACAGGGAGGGGGAGAGACAGAGAGGAGAGGCAAAGAGAGACAGGGAGGAGAGAAAGAGAAAAGGGAAGGAGAGAGAGACAGAGAAAAGAGAGAGAGGAAAGAGAGGAAAAGGAAAGGGGGGAGAGAAGAGGAGAGAGGCAAAAGAGAGGGGGAGGAAAGACAGAGAGAGAGAGAGGAAGAGGAGACAGGGAGGGGCCAGAACAAGCGAGAGGCAGAGAGACAGGAGGGAGAGAGCAGAGAGAAGGGAAAGGGACAGGAGAAGTGCAAGAGAGAGGAGCAAGAAGACAGGGAGGGAGAGCAAGAGAGAGGGCAAGGAGACAGGAGGAGAGGCACGAGAGAAGGAAGAGAACAGGGGGGAAAGAGAGACAGAGGAGGGGAGAGGCAAGAGAAGGAGAGAGAGACAGAGAGACGAGGGAAAGAGAGACAGGGAGGGAGAGACAGAGAAGGGAAGCAAAGAGGGGGGGGAAAAACCGGGAGGAGGGAAGACAGAGAGAGAGCAAGAGACAAGGGGAACAGAGAGACAGAAAGAGAGAAGGAAAGGAGACGGGAGGAGAGAAAAGAGAAGAGAGGCAAAGAGAAAAAAGGAGGAGAGACAAAAAGAGAGAGAGCAAAGAGAGACAGGGAGGAAGAGACGAAGCAAGAGAGAAGGGAGGGAGAGAGACACAGAGAGAGAGGCAAAAGAGACAGGGAGGAGAGAGAGAGGGAGAGGCAAGAGAGACAGGGAGGAGAGAAGACAGAGAGCAGAGAGAAGGGGAGTAAACAGAGAGAGAGAGAAGGGCAAAGAGACAGGGAGAGAGAGACGGAGAGAGAGGCAAAGAGAGACGGGGAAAGAGAGAGACAGAGAGGAGAGGCAAAGAGAGACGGGGAAAGAGAGAGACAGAGAGAGAAAAGAGGCAAAGAGAGACAGGGAGGAGAGAGAGCAAGAGAGAAGGGGCAAGAGAGACAGGGAGGAGAGCCCCCAAAGGAAGGAAAGAGAGACAGGGAGGAGAGAAAGACAGGAGAGAGAGACACAGAGAGAGAGGCAAAGAGAGACGGGGAGGAGAGAGACAGAGAGAGAGGGGCCCAAAGAGAGACAGGGGGGGAGAGAGACAGAGAAGAGAGGCAAAGAGAGACAGGGAGGAGAGAGACAGAGAGGCAAAGAGAGACGGGGAGGAGAGGGGAGACAGAGGGAGAGAGGCAAAGAGAGACAGGGAGGAGAGAGACAGAGAGAGAGAGAGGCAAAGAGAGACAGGGAGGAGAGAGACAGAGAGAGAGAGAGGCAAAGAGAGACAGGGAGGGACGACAGAGAGAGAGGCAAAAAGAGACAGGGAGGAGAGAGAGACAGAGAGAGAGAGAGGAAAAGAGAGACGGGAGGAGAGAGACAGAGAGAGGAGGCAAAGAGAGACAGGGGGGAGAGAGACGGGAGAGAGAGAGGCAAAGAGAGACAGGGAGGAGAGAGAAGAGAGAGAGGAAAAAAGAGACAGGGAGGAGAGAGAGACAGAGAGAGAGAGGAAAAAGAGAGACGGGGAGGAGAGGAGAACAGAGAGAGAGAGGCAAAGAGTGACAGGGAGGAGAGAGAGACACAGAGAGAGGCAAAGAGAGACGGGGGAGGAGAGAGACACAGAGAGAGAGGAAAAGAGAGACAGGGAGGAGAGAGAGACAGAGAGAGAGAGGGGGCAAAGAGAGACAGGGAGGAGAGAGACAGAGAGAGAGAGGCAAGAGAGACAGGGAAGGGGGAAAAGGACAGAGAGAGAGAGGCAAAGAAAGACAGGGAAGAGAGAGACAGAGAGAGAGAGGCAAAGAGAGACAGGGAGGAAGAGAGACAAAAGAGAGAGGAAAGAGAGACAGGGAGGAGAGAGAGAGAGAGGCAAAGAGAGACAGGGAGGGAGAGAGACAGAGAAGAGACAGAGGCAAAGAGAGACAGGGAGGAGAGAGACAGGAGAGAAGAGAGGAAAAGGGAAGACAGGGAGGAGGAGACAGAAGAGAGAGGCAAAGAGAGACGGGAAAGGGAGAGACAAAGAGAGAGGCAAAAGAGACAGGGAGGAGAGAGAGACAGAGAGAGAGAGAGGCAAAGAGAGACAGGGAGGAGGAGACAGGAGAGAGAGAGGCAAAGAGAGACAGGGAGGGAAAAGAAAACAGAGAGGGGAGGCAAAGAGAGACAGGGAGGAGAGAAGACAGAGAGAGAGAGAGAGACAGAGAGAGAGAGAGGCAAAGAGAGACAGGGAGGAGAGGGGAGACGGGAGGAGAGAGCAAAGAGAGACAGGAGGAGAGAGACAGAGAGGGGAAAAGAGGCAAAGAGAGACAGGGAGGAGAGAGACAGAGAGAGGGGCAAAGAGAGACAGGGAGGAGAGAGAGACAGAGAGAGAGAAAAGGGCAAAGAGAGACAGGGAGGAGAGAAAACAGGAGAGAGAGAGGCAAAGAGAGACAGGGAGGAGAGAGACAGAGAGAGAGAGGCAAAGAGAGACAGGGAGGAGAGAGACAGAGAGAGGAGGCAAAGAGAGAGGGGGGAGGAGAGAGAGACGGGAGAGAGAGGGGGAGGCAAAGAGAGACAGGGAGGGGGAGAGAGACAGAGAGACAGAGAGGGGCAAAGAGAGACAGGGAGGAGAGAGACAGAGGAGAGAGAGAGGCAAAGAAAAAGACAGGGAGGAGAGAGACAGAGAGAGAGGCAAAGAGAGACGGGGGGGAGGACAGAGAGAGGAGAGGCAAAGAGAAAAGGGAGGAGAGAGACAAGAGAAGAGAGGCAAAGAGAGACAGGGAGGAGAGAGACAGAGAGAGAGGGGGCAAAGGGACAGGGAGGAGAGAGACAGAGAGGCAAAGAGAGACAGGGAGGAGAGAGACAGAGAGGCAAAGAGAGACAGGGAGGAGAGAGAGACAGAGAGAGAGGAAAAGAGAGACAGGGAGGGAGAGACACGGGAGAGAGGCAAAGAAAAGCAGGGAGGAGAGAGAGACACAGAGAGAGGAAAAGAGAGACAGGGAGGAGAGAGAGACAGAGAGAGGGGAGAGAGGCAAGAGAGAAGGGAAGAGAGAGCAGAGAGAGAGAGAGAGGCAAAGAGAGACAGGGAAGAGAGAGACAGAGAGAGAGAGGCAAAGAGAGACGGGGAAAGAGAGAGACAGGGGAGGGGAGAGAGGCAAAGAGAGACAGAGAGAGAAAAGGCAAAGAGAGACAGGGAGGAGAGAGACAGAGAGAGAGGGGCAAAGAGAGACAGGAGGAGGGGAAACAGGGGAGAGAGAGGAAAAGAGAGACAGGGCAGAGAGAGACAGAGAGGCAAAGAGAGACGGGGAGGAGAGAAGACAGAGAGAGAGAGAGAGGAAAAGGAGAGACAGGGAGGAGGAGAGACAGAGAGAGAGAGAGGCAAAGAGAGACAGGGGGGAGAGAGACAGAGGGGAGAGGGGCAAAGAGAGACAGGGAAGGAAAGAAAGGGGAGAGAGGCAAAGAGAGACAGGGGGAGGAGAGAGACAGAGGGAGGAAAAGAGAGACAGGGGGGGAGAGAAGCAGAGGGGAGAAAAGGGAGAGACAGAGAGAAGAGAGGCAAAGAGAGAAGGGAGGAGAGAGACAGAGAGGAGAGGAAAGAGAGCAGGGAGGAGAGGGGACAGAGAGTGAAAGAGGGGCAAAAGGGGAGCGGGGAGGAAAAGAGACAGAGAGAGAGGCAAGAGAGAAGGAGGAGAGAAAAGGAAGAAGAGAGAGAGGCAAAGAGAGACAGGGGGAGAGAAAACGAGAGAGAGAGGCAAAGAGAGACAGGGAGGAGAGAGACAGAGAGAGGAGGCAAAGAGAGACGGGAGGAGGGAGACAGAGAGAGAGGCAAAGAGAGCAGGGAGGAGAGAGAGAAGAGAGAGAGAGAGGCAAAGAGAGACAGGGAGGAGAGAGAGCAGAGAGACGAGAGAGGCAAAGAGAGACGGGGAGGAGAGAGAGAGTAGAGGAGAGAGGCAAAGAGAGCAGGGAGGAGAGGGACAGAGAGAGAGGCAAAGAGAGACAGGGAGGAGAGACAGAGAGAGAGAGAGGCAAAGAGAGACAGGGAGGAGAGACAGAAGAGGGGAGAGGCAAAGAGAGACAGGGGAGGAGAGAGACAGAGAGAGAGAGAGGCAAAGAGAGACAGGGAGGAGAGAGACAGAGAGAGAGAGAGGCAAAGAGAGACAGGGAGGAGAGAGACAGAGAGGCAAAGAGAGACAGGGAGGAGAGGAGAACAGAGAGGAGGAGGCAAAGAGAGACAGGGAGGAGAGAAGAACAGAGAGAGAGGCAAAAGAGAGACAGGGAGGAGAGAGAGAAAACAGAGAGAGGCAAAGAGAGACAGGGAGGAGAGAGAGACAGAGAGAGGGAGAGGCAAGAGAGACAGGGAAGAAGAGACAGAGAGAGAGAGGCAAAGAAAACAGGGAAGAGAGAGACAGAGAGGAGAGGCAAAGAGAGACAGGGAAGGAGAGACAGAGAGAGAGGCAGGCAAAGGGACAGGGAGGAGAAGAGACAGGAGAGAAGGGCAAAGAGAGACAGGGAGAGAGAGAAAAGAGAGAGAGGGGCAAAGAGAACAGGGAGGAGAGAAAGACAGAGAGAGAGAGACAGAGGAGGAGAGGCAAAGAGAGACAGGGAGGAGAGAGACAGAGAGGAGAGGCAAAGAGAGACAGGGAGGAGAGAGACAGAGAGAGAGAGGCAAAGAGAGACAGGGCAGAGAGAGGACAGAGAGGCAAGAGGACAGGGAGGAGAGACAGAAGAGAGAGAGGGGAAGGCAAAGAGAGACAGGGAGGAGAGAGACAGAGAGAGAGGAGAGCAAGAGGGGACGGGAGGAGGGAGACAGAGAGAGAGAGAGCAAAGAGAGAAAGGGAGGAGAGAGACAGAGAGAGAGGCAAAAGACGGGGAGGAGAGAGAGAAGAGAGAGAGAGAGGCAAAGAGAGACAGGGAGGAGAGAGACAGAGAGAGAGAGGAAAAGGGAAGACAGGGGGGAGAGAGACAGAGAGAGAGAGAGGCAAAGAGAGACAGGGAGGAGAGAGAAGAGAAAAGAGGCAAAAAGAGACAGGGGGAGGAGAGAGAGACAAGGAGGAAAAAGGCAAAGAGAGACAGGGAAGGAGAAGACAGAGGGGGAGAGGCAAAGAGAGAAGGAGGAGAGAGACAGAGAGAGAGAGGCAAAGAGGAGACGGGGAAAGGAGAAGAGATAGAGAGAGAGGCAAAGAGAGACAGGGAGGAGAGAGGAAGAAGAGAAGAGGGAGGCAAAAGAGACAGGGAGAGAGAGAGACAGAGAGAGAGAGGCAAAGAGAGACGGGGAGGAGGAGAGAGGACACAGAGAGAGGAAAGATACAGGGAGGAGAAAAGACAGGGGAGAGAAAAGGCAAAGAGACAGGGAAGAGAGAGACAGAGAGAGAGAGGAAAAGGGAGGAGACAGGGAGGAGAGAGACAGAGAGAGAGAGAGGCAAAGGGGAGACAGGGAGGAGAGAGACAGAAGAGAGAAAGAGAGGCAAAGAGAGACAGGGAGGAGAGAGACAGAGAGAGAGAGGCAAAGAGAGACGGGGAAAGGAGAGAGACAGAGAGAGAGGGAAAAGAGAGACAGGGAAGAGAGACAGAGAGAGAGAGGCAAAGAGAGACAGGAGGGAGAGAGACACAGAGAGAGGCAAAGAGAGACAGGGAGGAGAGAGAGAAAAGGAGGTGAGAGGCAAAGAGAGACAGGGAAGAGAGAGACAGAGAGAGAGAGGCAAAAGAGAACAGGGGGAGAGAGACAGAGAGAGAGAGAGGAAAAGGGAGACAGGGAGGAGAGAGGACAGAGAGAGAGAGGCAAAGAGAGACAGGGAAGGAGGAGACAGAGAGAGAGAGGCAAAGAGAGACAGGGAAGAGAGAGACAGAGAAAAGAGAGGAAAAGAGAGGCAGGGAGGAGAGAGAGACAGAGAGAGAGGCAAAGAGAGACAGGGAGGAGAGAGACAGAGAGAGAGGCAAAAGAGAGACAGGGGGAAAGAGGAAAGAAGGAAAAGGAGAGAGACAGAGAGAGAGGCAAAGAGAGACAGGGAGGAGAGAGACAGAGAGAGAGAGGAAAAGAGAGACAGGGAAGGAGAGAGACAGAAAAGGAGAGAGAGGAAAAGGAGACAGGGAGGAGAGGAGAGACAGAGAGAGAGGAAAGAGATAAAGCGAGGAGAGAGGGGACAGAGAGAGAGAGAGAGGCAAAGAGAGACAGGGAGGAGAGAGACAGAGAGAGAGAGGCAAAGAGAGACAGGGAGGAGAGAGCAGAGAGTGAGAGGCAAAGAGAGACAGGGAAGAGAGAGACAGAGAGAGAGAGGCAAAGAGATACAGGGAGGAGGAGAGCAGAGAAAAGAGAGGCAAAGAGAGACAGGGAGGAGAGAGAAGAAGAGAGAGGCAAAGAGAGACAGGGAGGAGAGAAGACAGAGAGGGGAGAGAGACAGAGAGAGAGAGGCAAAGAGAGACAGGGAGGAGAGAGGAAAGAGAGAGAGGGGGGCAAAGAGAGACAGGGAGGAGAGGAAAACAGACAGAGAGAGAGGCAAAGAGAGACAGGGAGGAGAGAGACAGAGAGAGGGGCAAAGAGAGACAGGGAGGAGAGAGGACAGAGAGAGAGAGGCAAGAAGCAGGGAGGAGAGAGACGGGAGAGAGGAGAGGGGCAAAGAGAAAACAGGGAGGAGAGAGACAGAGGGGAGGAGGCAAAGAGAGACAGGGAAGAGAGAGACAGAGAGAGAGGCAAGAGAGACAGGGAGAGAGAGACAGAGAGAGAGAGGCAAAGAGGGGACGGGGAAAGAGAGAGACAGAGAGAGAGAGGCAAGAGAGACAGGGAGGAGAGAGACCAGAGAGAGAGGCAAAGAGAGACAGGGAGGAGAGAGAGACAGAGAGACAGAGGGGCAAAGAGAGACACGGAGGAGGGGAGAGAGAGAGAGAGAGAGAGAGAGAGAGAGAGAGACGGGGAGGAGAGAGACACAGAGAGAGAGGCAAAGAGAGACAGAGAGAGAGCGAGAGAGGAAAAGGGAGACAGGGAGGAGAGAGACAGAGAGAGAGAGGCAAAGAGAGACAGGGAGGAGAGAGACACAGAGAGAGAGGCAAAGAAAGACAGGGAGGAGAGAGACAGAGAGAGAGAGGCAAGAGAGACAGGGAGGAGAGAGAGACAGAGAGAGAGAGGCAAAGAGAGACAGGGGGAGAGAGACACACACAGAGAGGCAAAGAGACAGGGAGGAGAGAGAGAGAGAGAGAGAGAGAGAGAGAGAGAGAGAGAGAGAGGGAGAGAGAGAGAGGGAGAAAGAGAGAGAAAGAGCGGAGAGACT
>JAFLJL010000409.1:22500-25000 GCA_018398815.1 Conus ventricosus | reverse complement strand
GTCACTTTACTAGCAACAGAGCTTTTTGTCTGATTTCAGTTCACACTATGATATCACGTGCATATCATCATCACCAACTATCACCATGAAATAACAACGAACAATTGATGTGTGAATAAACCAAGCCGTGAGACTGGCCGCGGTGACGCAGTGGTTGTAAGCTCCGCGGATTATGGGTTTGGTGGACCGTGGGTTCAATACCCATCAAAACCAGTACTGGTTGGGAAGGCTGGAACTACACAGTCGAGTTTTACACACTTAATGGACGCGTCTCTGTGAGCGTTGCTTAACATTCCTGACCAATATGACAGGTGTGTGTATCTCTCGGGCCCGGTTGACCCAGGGATACATTTTGTGAGTGAGCGAACGCGTAGAGTACAGCTCTGTCATGCAGTCTCAGACCAGGCTGGAACTCCATCGTATCATGCTCATCATCATCACCATCATCATCATCATCATCATCATCATCATCATCACCATCATCATCATCATCATCATCATCACCATCATCATCATCATCATCACCATCATTATCATCATCATCATCCATCATCATCCCTCATCATCATCCCTCATCATCATCCCTCATCATCATCATCCCTCATCATCCCTCATCATCCCTCATCATCATCCCTCATCATCATCATCATCCATCATCCATCCCTCATCATCCCTCATCATCATCCCTCATCATCATCCCTCATCATCATCCCTCATCATCATCCTCATCCTCATCTTCCTCATCCTCATCCTCATCATCCTCATCATCCTCATCCTCATCCTCATCCTCCCATCTCATCCTCATCCTCATCCTCCTCATCCTCATCATCATCATCCATCATCCATCCCTCATCATCCCTCATCATCCCTCATCATCCTCATCATCATCCCTCATCATCATCCCTCATCATCATCCCTCATCATCATCCTCATCCTCATCCTCATCTTCCTCATCCTCATCATCCTCATCCTCATCCTCCTCATCCTCCTCATCCTCATCCTCCTCCTCATCATCATCATCATCATCATCATCCAGCAAATGAAAGGGAAAAAAATGTTTAATTTTGTGGCTCTTCATGTCCCGCTCTTATGGGAGACCTTTGTTTAGATTTCCTCTCCACATCTATGTCCCCGGCCTGGTGAGTTCGCGAGTCAAGGCCGTAGGTAACGGCGAGTTCATGGGGAACTCGGGGTCAGTTGGACGGACGTGTGGTGGTGCTCTCCGGAGGAAGACACTCAACTCGCAACTGCCCAGACAATCATTGTCGTGAGCAGAGGGGCTTAGTAGCTGACGTCCTGCGCTTGCCTATGTTAGATCAGAACAGGCACCACTGAACACCGTGGAAGTGACAGGGCGACAGTGCGGTGGCTTCTCTGGTGGGTGACCTTATGACGGCTTGATATCAACTCTAGCTGTGGATTGGCGGTGCTGAGGTCGCGACGGTACAGGTCAGGATCTGGTTGTGGTCAGGAAGCCTGAAGGAGCAGCGTGGGGGGTGGGTGGGTGATGCAACTGGAATAGCGCAGAAGATGAGACGGCAACGAAAAAAAAAAATGAAATGCCAAATATAGAGAGAGAGACGACAATAGATTGAATAAGAATTAAAAGTGAATGAATTTAAAAAATAAAATAAAAAACAGAAAAGGAAGCATAAAAACGAGAGGATATGGAATTCACACTAGCAAGGTGTAAGAGAATGAAAATACCATATCACACTAGAATGAAAATACCAGTCACCAGCAAGGTGTAAGAGAATAGAAAATTCCAATCACACTAGCAAGGTGTTGGAGAATGAAAAAAATATATCACACTAGTAAGGTGTAAGAGAATGAAAAATTAATACCAGTCACACTAGCAAGGTGCTGGAGAATGGAAATACCATATTACACTAGCAAGGTGTAAGAACTGAAAACACCAATCACGCTATCAAGATATGAGAGAACAGAAATACCGATTACACTAGCAAGTTGTAAGAGAATAAATATAGCATATCACAAGCAGCAAGGTGTACGAGAACGAAAATACCAAACACCCTATGAAGGTATAAGAGAATGAAAATACCAGTCACACTAGCCAGGTGTAAGAGAATGAAAATACCGTATCACACTAGCCAGGTGTAAGAGAATGAAAATGCCATATCACACTAGCCAGGTGTAAGAGAATGAAATACCGTATCACACTAGCACGTTGTTAAGAGAATTAAAATACCAAGCACACTATAAAGGTATAAGAGAATGAAAATACTAGTCACACCAGCCAGGTGCAAGAGAATGGAAAGGCCAATCACACTAGCAAGGTGTAAGAGAATAGAAACGCCAATCGCATTAGCCAGGTGTAAGAGAATGAAAATACCATATCACACTAACCAGGTGTAAGAGAATGAAAATACGATATCACACTAGCCAGGTGTAGGAGAATGAAAATACCATATCACACTAGCCAGGTGTAAGAGAATGAAAATACCATATCACACTAGCACGTTGTAAGAGAATAGAAAAT
>JAFLJL010000409.1:0-15000 GCA_018398815.1 Conus ventricosus | reverse complement strand
TGAGTATTTCCCAATTGAAAAAGCTATCAAACCCCCCTATTAAAAACGCCCACATCAAAAAAGCTTTGGTTTGGGTCATCCGATCCCATTTTTTATCAAACCCAATTTAAAAAATTTTTTCTGTGTTTTCCCGCATCAACTGGGTGTGGAGTTCTTTATGTGACTTTTAAAAACCCATGACCCTTTTTGGTGAGGTCAGTGTACAGATTTCATTTTTATTACACCCTTAAAAATTTTTTTGGGCCCTAAAAACTGCAACGCCATTCCCAAAATTGACAAACCATTTAATCCCTCAGAAACCGATAAACTAAAGGCTTTTGAAAGGATCCTGTAAAAAATTTCCCAATTTTAACATCAGACGGGTTTTTGGGGAAAAATTTGGGATCAAATAAAGGCCCTAGGCAAACCTTTATTTTGGGGGCACCCCACGAATTTTTAAAACTATGACGGGCCCCCTTCCTTTAAAAATTTTTTTTTTTTGGGGGCACAACTGTTAAACCCGGGGCCCCTTCGCAAGAGCATAAAACACATGGAAAAAATTTTAATCTTGGGGAAAACTTCAAGGGCCCCTTAACTAGGGGGGGAAATTTGAAAGAAAAAAAGACTCATTCGTACTTCTTTTGGTTTTTTCCCTTGGTTTCGAAAGCACAGGAAAAGACCCAAGCATAACTGACCCTTTTCTACTGGCTTTACGCACAAAAACAAAAATTAGAAAAATTTAGGGGAACGCCATTAATTTTTTCAGTGATTTACCTTCAAGTATTAAAAGGCCCAACATTTTTTAAACAATCGCAAGATCGAAAGTGACTTTGCTTTTGGCAGGGTTTATACATGTGCCTTCTGACCTCAGCCTCCAGTAGGTAAAATTTAATAAACTTTTAAAAAATAAAAATTCCCTTATAGCAGGAAAATGAACAGAAGGGGGGGAAAAACGCCCAAAAAATTCGAGCCATTTAAAAACAAAAAATAAAAAAAACACCCAAGTTTTAATAATCCAACCCCCCAAAAGAAAAAAACCCCCCAAAAGTCAAAAAAAGTTTCACCAAAGCTCGGGGACCTGTTCGGGGAATGACCATGAATATTAAAAGCCGCCTTGTTTTTGGGTTTTTAACGGGCATGGGTTTACTTGGTCTTTATTTTTACAAATAGAAAACCCCCAACTATTAAAAAGGAAACTAATGCCCATAAGTGCCCCGGCCATAAACCCAACTTTTTTTGTTTTGCAGTAGACAAAACCAGCTGACAATACTCCCCAAAATATTCCGGAAAAGCTTTCCACGGTTTTACCAAAAAATTTTTTTTAAAAAAACTTGCAAATGATCAAGTTTTTTTTTTCCCCTGTTTTTCAGGCGGAGATGGGGGCGAGGGGCGGGGGAAAAGGACGGAACTTTGGCTACCCCCGCCTGAAATTTTGCCAACACCCAATGTACTTTGCAAACCCAAAGGAAATTTTTAACGCGGGCTAATGTAAACCCCCTTGTTTCCCCTAAACAGTGTTTTTCCGTTTTCCGTTTTTCAAAAATTTTTTCGGTTTTATCTTATTTTTTCCCGAAATTTCTCTTATTCAATTCACTTTTTCCCGTTTTGTTTTTTTTTTCGGTTTTTTTTTACCCACCCCCGCTTCGGGTTTCCCCTGGAATTTCTTCTTTTTCTTTTTTTAGTCTTTGGGTTTTTTTTCTTTTTTTTAATTTTTTTCTCAAACCCCTGATCGGGCCCCCCTTTTCCCAATTTGGGGGGCCTTCTTTTTCTTTTAATGCTTTTATTTAAAACCCTTTTTTTGTTTTAAATTTTTTTTTTCTCCCCCGTTTGATTTACCTTTAAAGGGGCCCCTTTTTGGTTTTTGGGTTAGCGGGGATTTTCCTGATTGGTTTTAAGCGTTTTTAAAAACTGTTTCCCTTTTTTTTAAAATTTTCTTAAAACCCCCCGATTTTTAATTTTTTCCCAATTCCCTTTGTTTTTGTATTTGGAAAACTTTGGGGTTTCCTGGTTTTTTGAATTTTAAAAACAGTTGCCCTTAATTTTTTTTTAAAAGAAAAATTTTTATTTTTTAAAAAAATCTTTGGGTTATAATTTGGGACCCTTTTTCTAAAAAACCTTATTTCGGGTTTATTTCCGAAAAATTGGGGCCTTGACGTTTTTTTAAAGGGGAAAAATTTCATTTTTTAATTTCCCCAAACAGGTCAAAAATTCAAAATCTTCTTCCCTTTAAACTTTTCCTTTTTTAAAATTTTTAATTTTTTAATTTTGTTTTTTTGGGCCGCAGAACTTGGGACGATTTTGAATTTAAAATAAAAGGGCCCTTTGGGCGTGGGGGGAAAAAACAAAAAAACTTTTAAAATTAATTCCTCCTTTTTTTTAAAAAATTTTAATTTAAATTTTAATTTTGGTTTCAAATAAAAAGGCCCCAAAAACTTGGGCAGGGTTTCCCCCAAAAAATTTTTAAAAAATGAAAAAAACCCAAAACGGAAGGGTCCCAAAAATCGGGGTTCCAAAATAAATTTTCCAAAAAAATTTTGGGGGGCGGAAAAAAAATTTTTTCTTTCCCTGCAAAATTTTTTCCAGACTTGGGAACCGGGATAAAATTGATTTCCCGGTTTCAAAAAAATTAAAATAACCGCTTCAAAAAACAGACCCAAAACGGCTTGTAAGAAGGGGAAGGGAATTTTTGGTTTAAAAAAATTTTCCCTTTTAAAAAAATGAGGGGCAAAAAAAGATTGGCAATGAACATATTTTTTAACCTTTTTTTTTCATCTAAACCCGGGAAGAAAGGGGCGATTTTGCCTTTTTTTAGGGTTTTTGGAAAATTAATTTTAAGCGCTAAAACAAAATACCTTTTAAATTTGCAAAAAGGGAAAAATCAAAAACAAGAAGAAGTTTTGGGAACCTTATAATTTTTGTTTTATTTGGTTAAAAGCCAAGCCCCTTTTTGGGAGCTTTTAAAAAGAAAATTCAAATAAAAAAAATTTTAAATTAATCCAAAACGTGTTAATTTCTTTTTGGGGGAAACCCACCCCGGGGGGGCAAAATTACGCATTTTTGAAAAAACTTTTTGGAGGGGAGGTTTTTAGAAAAAAAATTTGCAGGGCAAAAATTTAACCAAAAATTTTGGGGTTAAAATTTTTTAACAAAAAATTACGGAGGGGATTAACCTACAAAAATTAACCCTTGGGGAAGGGGAGAACTTAAGGGAATTTTTAAATTTTTAAAAAGGGAAAAACCCAAATCGAAAAGAAATTTTTTTTTAAATAAAAACCAACCAATTTTAAAAATAGAAGTTAAAAGTTTAAAACCCTAAATTTAAAAAAAAAAATTTTCGTTGGGGGTTTTCCCAAATTCCAAACGGGGCCCCCAAAAAAAGGGATTTTAAAAAGAAATAAAAAATTTTTTGGGGGGATTAAAAATTCCAAAAAATTGCCAAAGTTTGGGGGTTTTTCAAAAAACAAAAACCTTACAATTTGGCCTTTAAATTTTTAAACAAGAAAATACGGAATGGATTAAAAAAATAAAAAAAAAAAAAATTAAAAAATAAAAATTAAAAAAAAAAAAAAAAATAAAAAAAAAAAAAAAAAAAATTAAAAAAAAAAAAAAAAAAAAAAAATAAAAAAAAAAAAAAAAAAAAAAAATAAAAAAAAAAAAAATTTTCAAAAATAAAAAAAAAAAAAAAAAAAAAAACCCCAAAAAAAATTAAAAAAAAAAAAAAAAAAAAAAATTTTAAAAAAAAAAAAAAAAAAAAAAAAACCCAAAAAAAAAAAAAACAAAAAAAATTTTTCTATCGCAGGAACAAGTGTTTGGTCTCTTAAAAAAGGGGCATAGGCGCCCCGCAGTTTTACCCCCTAGGGGGGTTGCTTTAGCTTCGGTTTGGGGTTAATTAGTGTAAGTGCGGGGGCAAAAATTAAAAAACAAAACTCCAAAAGCACACAGCTTTGGTTCAATAATAACGGCTAAACTTATTTCTTTCCCAAACTGCCCAATTTAAAATAAAGCGTTTGGGTTGACTCAAACATCCCGGATGAAAGGAATTTAATCGTTTAAAAGGCCCGTTTTGGGTGACTACAAAAGAAAAAAGTTTGCTTCAAAGAAAGGGGGGGACAACTTTTTCCAACAGCCAGACGCGGAAGAAAAAAAAAGGGAAATGCTTAAAAAAAGTAAACGAGACAAAAAACTCTGTTCTAAACAGCCACGTAACAACATCGAAGGGGGGTTTAAACTTTATTTATGAGCCCAAGCACAAAAAGCCCGTTTGTTTTGATTCGGGTTTAAGGGCCGTTGTATTTTTTTTAAAAAAAATTTAAAATATGTTGGTTAGAAAAGAAAGGGACAGCGGGGGTAAGATATAGGGGGGGCCCAGATAAATTTGTTTAAAAAGGGAAATTGTCGAGAAAGAGCGTTTGTAAAGAGCATGAAGATATTGTTTTAAAGAATTTTTTAACCCCAAAAAGGGGGGAAAAGCGTTGTACTTGAATTTTCTAAATTTTTCCCCAAAGGGAAAAACTAACAAAAAAACCCGCCATTTTAAAGAAATTTTTTGCTTTTTTAAATCAAATATTAACAAAAATGAAAAAAAATCAAAAAAATTCGGGGTCTCAACAAACAGCAGAAAAATTTTTTCTCAAAGGGACTTAAACCCGGTTGGGGGCAACGAACTGTTTTACCTTTTTAAACGCGCCCCCTAAAGAATTTAAAGGAGAGGCTCTGGTTGGTCAAAAGGGCGCAGCCCTTTAGAGTTTTTTAAAAAACAGGCTAAGTTTGCACCGTTTGGGTAGGAAAGGCTTACTTTCCCGCTCCCCGAGGTTTTTTTTAAAGAGAGCATTTTTTAAACTTTAAAAAATTAAAGACAAAAAAATTGTTTCATGTGGGTGCGTTTTTGCAAGGCTGCATAATGCCCGCAACAAAAACGCGGGAAAAGAGTGACAACTAAATGGGCAATACCCCAAAGATCTTAACTTAAAGGGGGAATTTCCTTTCCTGTTATTTGTAAAAAACCAAATTAAACATTTTTTGAAGAACAAAAAAAACCAAATTCCCTGCCCAATATTTTACACAGGGGATGAGGAAAACAAATCACCCCCCGTTAAAGTTTTCCAAAGAACTTTCCCAAAAATTTGGGGCGACCAGACAAAAATCTGTTGATTTTACTACTTTGTTTTCCCGGGGGGCTCCCGCATTACACATTGTTTCCAACAATGAGTAAGCAAATTTGCAGCATACTTCAAAAGATGGGCACAAACAAAAATTTCTGCAAAAAATTTTTTTAACAAAATGCCATCTGTTCAAGCCGAAAGGGGAACTAAAACTTGGATGGGTCCAGTTGACGTAATACAAAAACAAATTTTCCCCCCCCTGGTTTCTAAAGTTAGTTTTTAAAACGGGAAAAAAAAACTGAAATTCCCCCATACGTATTTTTACGCAGATTTTCAAAGTCGCTTATTTTTTCCTAGGGCCCGGCCAAAAAATTCAAAAAACGTCTTAATGAGTAACCCCATCTTTTTTGTTCATTTGCTTTAAATTGTTGTTGGGTTGGGATGGGCCATTCAAGGCCAAAATTTATACGAGGGCCCAAATTTCGGCAAAAAGTTTTTTTTACAGCGAAATGCAGCAAGTGCGAAAATGTTTGTTAAATAATCTGAATTATCTAAAATCATGATAAAGCTGAAGAAAAACCAACCGTATGCCTAAGCCACTCACTTTTGGTTTTGGGGTTTAAAAAGGCCTCCCCTCAGCGCAGCGAACCCAACAGTAAGAGACCATAAACACTTTAAAGGGGAAAAGGGTTCAGAGGAGCTGCCCCCACAACAAATGAAAACTTAAAACTAAAGTTTAAACCCCAAAGACAGGGAAAGCTGCCCTTTCTTCTTTCAAACTTGCGGGGTTTTACGACTTCATTTATATTGCAAGCAGAAACCCAAAACCTTCGGGGTGGGCATGCATTGAAACAGAAACAGAAAAAGTACATGTGTTTTAATTAAAAACATTTCTTTTTATGACTCTATGCAACACAGAGGGGGAAAATTTTGGTACTAGCTATGTCCTTAAATCCTCCCCAAAAAACGGAAAAATTTTTTGCCCCAAAACGCTTGTTAAAAAGGGTGTTCCCCTTTGAGTACATGAACATTTGGGGAAAGGTTTGAGTAAGACTCACTTCCGCCTAAAGGCCGTTTTTTCTAGTCTTAGGGGGAAAGGGACATCAGTGTTTCAGATTCCCAAAGCATGCCCCAAGATGTTTGGAAAAAAGTTAGTTTGTAAAAGGGTGGGAGACTATCATATTTCCTTTTTTAATGGCAGTTTTATGTTTGTTGGCGGACGTCTTTGTTTTTTTTTTGGAAAGCCCTGCTGAAAATTACATTTTTTGGTCCTGCGCATTTATTTCTGCCCCCCGGGATGAGCGGGACGCTTTCTTAAAGTTTACGGGAGTAAAAGATTGATTTTTTGGGTCGTTTTCCCAAAGGGATTCAGATGATTGAAAAGGGGAATTGCGTGGGGGAATTATTTATGGCTTTTCCCCATCTTTTCTTTTAAAGCAAAAAAAAAAATACTTGGGCGCCCTTGAGGGGGGTTTAAAAGGTCAAAACCTATTAAATTTTATTTAAAACCCAAACAACTTAGGGTTTGGGAAAAAGGGAGGCAATCACTTCCATTACGCAACTTTTAAAAAGTACACAGGCCCGGGGATCCAAAAAATTCCAAAGGGATTAAAGTGGTTTGGGGAGTTTAAACGCCTGATCAAAAAGCGTGGTTTCATTCTAGAAGTTTACTTAGAATTTCCTCATGAACTCCATGACCTGCATAAGGGTATCCATTAGCGAAAAAAGTCTAAAGATGGATTTCCCAAGAGAACCACCTAAACTTTTGCCCAATCTTCGGGCAAAAAAAATTATGTCTGTCCCTTACAGACTTCCCACAATTTTTTTTAAGACATGGTTTTAAATTACAGCGTTTTATCGCATAAATTTGGGGTTTTTTATCAAGAAAAGTTCATTAAAAAAATTAAAATTTATGAAAAACACTGTTTTCAGAACCAAAAAACCACAGGGTCTTCCCGAAAAAGACCTTTTTTTAAGCTGATAACAACAGCTGTTTTGGAAAGGGTAATTTTTTGGGGAATCCCCACAAGCGCAAAAAAGTCAGATTAGTCACCCAAAAAGAACGAAAACAATTAAGGACCTTTAAAAACCCAAAATTTTTAGGGGCCCCCCAAAAATTTTATAATCGCTTTTTGGCAAATGATAAAAAAAAAAAAAATCAAATTGGACCCAAAACCCGTTTTTATTTTGGGGTTTAAATGTTTTTAAAAATTATCAAAGCTTTTGATGTTTTGAGTTTTTTTTAGACTACTTAAACCCCCCGTATTCCCCGAAATCAGAGTACTTTACACAGATTTTCAGACAGTTTTTTTTATAATATTCCTAAATGAAACATCTATAAAGACATGGAAAAAGGAAGTAGCAAAAAGGGCTTTCGGGGGTGGTACGACACAAACTGTTAAACCCCCAAAAATTTTTCCTTTGATTCAAAAACAAAAAAGAAAAGGGTTTTTGGAAAAAAATGAAGGGTGAATTAAACTGGGGAAAAGGGATCAAGGAGTTTTTTTGGTTTTTAAGGGAAAAAATGTAAAATTTTTTGGCCAGGAGAAATCATTAAGAAAAAACCCAAAAGGGGAAAAACCCAGCGTTGGTTTCAGTAAAAAATTAAAAGGGCAACTACAAAGAAGCATTGTTTGGCAATAAGACTTTTTTATCATGAAAAACGTAAAATTTCGGGTTAAACTACATGAATCAAACAACAGTTTTTAACAAAGGGGTTTAAATTTGTTTGAACCCAAACCCCAAAAAGGGTGTTTGTTTTAAACCGGATTTTCATATGCAAACGGGGCATGGGGGACCGCATAAACAGGGGGGGTTTTTTATTTTCATCAACTTTTAAATTTTAAGATCAATTTATAGCTTTTATCCAATTTATTTAATCTTTTTAAAGTTTGCTTGGCGAGTCGAAAAATTTTTTTTTTTATTTCAAGATTTTCTTTTTCCCAATTTTTGGGGGGGGAGTTGTAGGTGATCTGGATGAAATTTTGCATGCATTGATTAATTTTCCCCAAAAAGTTTCCCCTTTAAAAGCATTACAGCCGGAAAAGATTCCCCTATCATTTTTTAAAGGGCTCTTCCTTTACCCTTTTTGTTTCTTCTGCGCTTCCTTCTGGCCTTCCATTTTTAAAACCAAAAAATGTTTTCGTAAATTAATTAAAGCGGGAAATGTGCTGGGGGAATTATCTCAGTTTTTCTTTTACAAAAGATCTTTTTTTGGGGGTGGTTGTTTTGTTGTGTTTAGTTTTTTCGTAAATAATACACGGGCGGATTCATTTTTACAATTCTTTTTAAATTTTGTACGGGTCAACCCCCAAATGGTTTTGTTGCCCGAAAGCGAGTGTCCCCCTTTTTCTTCTCCCCCAAATTTAAAAGGGCCTACTTTCAAACCAAACGGGGAATAGTTTTGGGTGTACTGGGGTCCTTTTAGCCAAAATTTATTGTTTTTTTTTTGATTGCTTTATGGTTTTTTGTCCCCTTTTAAAAACTTCTTTTTTCATTTGGGCAAACTGAGGGCAAGTCTTCTTTAAAAAATTCTGTGTTTTCGAGAATTGTCCCAAAAACTTTTGTGATAAATTGGTAGAGAAATCTTTTAGCTAATGTTTGTTAAGGGGGTTTTTAACTAAAACCTGTGATTTTGAAAATCCCGGAAAGCCCTTTTAAAGGGAACTTATGTTTCAAAAATAATTTATTCAATTGGCCTTTAAATTTTTTTCCCTTTTATCGCCCTTTAATCATGCGAGGGGTAAATTTAAAAGGGGCCCCGTTGGGATATCAGTTTTTGGCGACAGCAACAGCAAAAAGCACTCTTTTGTGTTTAAAGGTTCTGCATCTTTGTTTCCTTGAAAAACCCTGCCCAAAGACTGTTGGGGCGTACTTAAATCTTTTTGCTAATCCAAACAAGGGTAATATAGAAGATCCATTTGATGGGTGTCGTTTGGAGTTGTGGGTTTACAAAATGTGGCCTCGTATTCGCCAAAGGGGGAGGTAAATAAATTTGCCCCAAAACGCTTTTTTAGATAACCCTTCCTTTTCTGTTTGTTCACTGACTCCGCTGCTTGGCTTAAACTTTTGAAATTTCTGTGATTTCCCCCTTTTCCCCAAAATCCTTTGGGGGAATAATAGATTTTTTTCTTTTTTTATTCGCCAATATTTTTTGCAAAAAAATACAGACGGTCAAAAAACCAAAGGCAATAAACGCGATTCCCTTTCAAAATTTTTTTTTTTCTGATGGTTGATAAAAAATCACTGAAATTTTGGGGGAGGGCAATTTCGATTGGTTTTTCCTGTTCTAGATAAAATTGTTTTATTGGGCCCGTTTAACATCTTTAAAAAAGTAAGCTGGCATCCCCTGGGTTTTTTTTATTTTGTCATTAATAAATTTTAATGCCAAGTCTCTTTCTTTTATAGGGGTCTTGTCACTGTATTCTCCATGCTTTTTTTTTGTCTTTTTTTTCGGGCCCTTTATCCCGCCCCGTTTACTAAATTCGAAAATTTCTTCCCCTAAAAGCAACGCTTCACACAGCGCCACCTATCAAAACATTAGATTTAGGGGCCCTTTTTTTTTAAATGTATTTTTTCTTACCCAAAATTTTTTTGTTGGAATTATTCCCTTTCTTGAAAAGAAAATCTTGTGGGAAACGAAGCTGCAATGATAGCAAATTTTTTTTGCTGAAACCTCAAAGTCAGGGTTTTTAAGACTGTGGTTTAATTTTTTAAAACTTTACCAAGCAATTTGGGTTTTTTTCCTTTTGGGCCCCCAAAAAAACAGCAGAATGGTATACAAAGGGTTTGCAATTGTTTTTTTGGTGCTCAAAAATTTAAAAAAAAAAATAATTTTTAATTAAAATAAAAAAAATGAAAGCGAAGATCTACTACGCTACAGGGCCCGCCCAAAAAACCCTTTCCCGAACTTATGAAAGACCAAGTTGTTGATCAAGCTATTATGCCCCAAAAAAGGGGAGGGGTGAAATTTCTTTTGGGGAAACATGTGGGAAAACAAAAAAGTTCCTCGGAAAAATGAATTCGAAAAGAAAAAGATTTTAAAAAGATGTCTTCACAAGACTTATAAAAAATCATAAAAAGGTTTTGAGGCGAAATTGGGGTCCCAGAATTGGGAAAAAATGTTTGGGCAAACGGGTTTTTTTAGGTTTTTACACTAAAAAATAGTCAGTAGATTTTTCCCCCCATTGATTTGAACAAGATTTACGTATGATTTAAAGCAAGGGTCCAGTTTTAAAAAAAGTCCCTTAAGTTCTAGGTTTTGATTTATTTCTTTTAGATTTGGAAAAAAAATTGTTATCGCCCCTTAATCATGGGATTAATAACTTTTTAAATATAGATTTTGTTTTCCCCTTTAAAAAGAACGGGGCTGGGAAAATCAGCAGAAAACAGGGAAAAACCCCTATTTAGGTGGGAAAGTAACCAAACCAGAAAAAACAGCAGAAAAACGCTGAATCAGGTGGAAAACCATTAAAAATTTCCCGGGGGGGGGTTGGAAACGGAAAAAAAAATTTGCGAGTGGAACCCCGACAAAAAATTTTAAAGTTACAGAAAAAGGCTCATCCTGAAAACAAAAACCGCCAAACCCCGAACAAGTTGATTTAAGCCCCCCTTTTAAAAAAAACCCCGTGAAACAAAAGGGCCCACGGGGCCAAAATCTTTTTGGTTTTATTGAACTTAAAAATGTTTTCCATTTTTGGCCCACTTGCTGCTGCTGGGGGGGGTTATTACGGTTAAAAAAAAATATAACCCCAAAGGCAAAAAAAAACAAAAAAAGTTAAACAAAACCCGAACCATAAATACAGGGAAAAAACAACTGCACGCCAAAACCTGGCCCAACAACAAAAGATCATTTTTTATCCCTTTATAATGCAAAAAAATTTTAAAATTTTTTTAAAAAAAAAAAAGGAACATGGGGGTATTATAAAATGATAAAAATTTAATAAATTTAAAAAAGGGGGTCTTTTAAAAGCATTTCCCTAGACCAGAAATTTTAATCAATGCGGTGCTTAGGATGTAAAAGGGCCTTCATTAAGATCTATGGGAGAGAACGCTGACAAGAATCCTCAACGGAAAAGACGCGTTTTTTTTAGGCGTGGGGTTTACTAATTTTTGACATCTGGGTATTTAAGATAAAAAACATAGATTGTATTTTTTTGATAATTTTAAGATTAAATTTAATAAAAACTTGGTTTGTACTTTTAAAAGGTTACCCTTTTTTTATGATCTTGAGGTGACTTAATCAAGAACTTAATTTTTAAAAAATTAAAAAGAACTTATTAAGAACTTGAAGTAACTTAAAATTTAAAAAATTAAAAAAAGAAAATTGGGGTGATTAAAAAAAAAAAATTAATTTTAAAAACTTGGGGTTTATTGGGGGGTGGGGGGGGGTGTTGGGGGTTTTTCCGGCTTTTATTTTTTGTCAGTGTAAACACCCCTTGGTGGCCCGAAAAGTGCTTGCGTTTTTGTGAGGGAATTTGGGTCTTTTGGGTTTCATGTTCCAAAACACCCCCAATGCACAAAAAAAAGTTTAAAACCACCCCCTCCTCTTTTTTTTTATCCAGCTTTGGGGCTTGGAAATTGGGGAGAGTTTTTGTTTTTTTTTTGTTTTTTTTTTAAAATAAAATACTGTTTTTGGAGAGCAAAAAAAGGCCCGCATAAAAGTTTTTTTTTTAACAGGGCGTTGAAAACAAGGGGGTTGAAGCAGGGGAAGCGTAGAAAAAGCAAAAGCGACAAAAACAGCAAAAAAAAAAAATCTTATCTCACTGCGAAAAACCCTTTTACCGCTCTAGGGGGAAGCGGGGGAAACGTTGAAGAAACGGTTGCCGCTGTGACCTTTTACCGCTTTTAGGGTTTGAGCGATGAAGAAAAAGGCTTGCCACTTTGCCTTTGACTGCTCTAGGGTTGAGCGCTGAAAACGGTTTTCCACTGGGGGTTTGAAATGGGTCTAGGGGAGAGCGCTTTGTTTTTCTCTCCCCCCCTGCTGCGGGGCTATTGGGGAGGATTGTGTTTGGGGTTGTATTTGGGTTTTTGTACAAATAGTTTGCCCAAAAATTTTTTTAATCTCCTCACTGCTTGAAAAAAAAAAAATTCAAAACCCTTTCCCCATAGCGTAAAAACTTTTTAAGAAGAAAGACCAACTGTAGAAAACCTTTTAGGGATAGGGGTTCAACAAAAAGAAACAATCTCTCTTAATTTTCGGAATATGAAGGGGATACCCTAAAATTTGGGTATTTAACCACTCTTTCCCCTTTTTTTAGTTTCGCCCCCCCCGTTTTTTTCTTGTGAAAAGGCCTTGGGAAAGGGCTGTTTAAAAACCAACCATATTGCAAGTTAAAAAAAACATTGTTTTTAGTTCCTGCCTTTGAAGCTGCCTATACCCCTCCCCTTGGTTTTTCAATTTGCAAAAGCAATAGGGTTTATTTCCTCTGCCCAAAAAAAGAAAAAAATTCTTTCCAAAATGTCATTCCACATCAACCTCTTTTGTTTTCAAATATTTGGGGGGTTTTTTTCTGGGGCCCCCCTCTTTTGTTTTTTTGCTTGCCCCTCCATACAAACAGATACTTTTTTTTTTTGGGTGGTTAGGGAAGGCGGGGAGTTTCTTACTTGATGATGGCCTGCCCCCTCAAATCACCAAAGCACTAAAAAATTGTGCATGGTATCCAAAAATGCCTCAAGGGGGTTTTCCCCCCCTTTTTAAAACCCCACTGTCTTTGTTTGCCATATCCCAAAAAATTTTATAAAAAAACCAACCTGCACAAAACCCGGGAAATATTTCTCATAAACCACACACCCTTTTCCCGGTCTTGCGCGTGGGGGCCCCAAAGGGGGGGGTGAACGTGACAGCTAGCGAACCGGGCTTTTTCAATGACAGCCTCGATGCGCTTTATTGATTTTTTTTGGTTTGGGAGTTTGTTAACAGGCCTTTCAAACACCTTTTTTTTTTAAATGAAAAACACCGCGTTTTTTTCGCCCCCAGTCCCAAATACGCGGATTTTAAAAATTTTGGGGTTCGGGGGACTTTCAAAAAATGCGCGCCCATTTTTTCATCGATAGCCAAACACGTATTAAAATGGCTGTTTCTTTTTTCAACAATATTGTCTTCAACGGGGCCAAAAAAACCTTTTTAAAAATAAAACAATTCTGTTCTTTAGTAAAAAATTTGGGTTTCCCAACCCCCGCAAAAGTAAAAGGTCGTGCTTGCCCCGGGAGTCAGTGGGAAAAATGGTTGGGGTTTCCCGTCGTGAGCGGCCGTAAGGGTAAAGCTTAACTCGCGATTGGCCCGGCTGGGGAACAGCGCCGCCGCGCGGGGGTGTTTTGGGGAGGGGGCGATGAAGCTAAGCAGGGGAAAGGGAAGGGGGGGGAAGAGAGGGGGGAAAAAAGGGATAGAGGGGTGCGGGAGAAAATTGGGTTTTTTTTGGGCCCGTGTTGTTTTTTGTTTTGTGTGTGTGTGTGGGTGTGTGTGTGTGGTGTGTGTGTGTGTGTGTGGTGTGTGTGGTGTGTATGTATGGGGTGTGTGTGGGGTTTGTGTGTGTGGTTGGGGTGTTGTGAGGTTTCAAAGTGCAAGTGTGTGTGTCTATTTTTTGGTGGGGTTTTGTGTGTGTTGTGTGTGTGTGGTGTGTGTTTATTTTGTGTGGGGTGGGGTGTGGGTTTTGTGTTGTGGTGTTTTTTCCCAACCCCCCCTGTGTTTGTGTGTTTTTGTGTGCATTTTTGCAGTGTGTGTGTCTTTGTGTTGGGGTGTTTCGCGCGAGTATTTTTGAAAAGCAGAACACGTATGCCCCTAAACTCCGTGTCTAAATGAAAAAACAAAGCAAAAACCCTTTGCCAACCCCGGGCCCGGGGACGCCAAACCCTACCCTTTTGGGCGCCCCTAATTAAAAGGCCATAGGATCCGTCCGGGCCGGTTACAGGGGACTGCCCGCCCCAAACCCCCAACCCCCTAAATTTTTGGTTTTTTCGCACAGTGTTCCCCAGCCAAGTTTTTGTTTGGTGACTGTTTTCCGCAAAAATGATTGTATTGAAAATACTGTATGGGGGAAAAATGTTTTGGAAAAAAATAGTTTGAAGTCTTACTTGGGCAGAGAACGGGGGAAATACCAATCCTGGGTTACTTTCGCCCGAAACTGGGTGAGGGCGGAAGTGGCCCAGGATTGGTATTTCCCCGTTCTCTGAGAGAGAGAAGATTTCCTGTCCGAACCTCTTACGAGTGCGACTGCAGAGTGAGATTCGCGTCCTATAGGTCCGACGCTTTAAGAATAAATTGTTCCCGGACTGAATTCTGAAGGGAGCTGTGGCTCTCAGCTCCTCAAGACTTCCTTTCTCGTGTCCCGGTGTTCAAAATTTACAATGACTATGAAGGAGATGAGTGTGTTAAGAATAAATCGTTACTAGAACTGAATTCCTGAGGGAGTTTGTAGCCCAGAGCTCAGCTTCGTGACATCGTTCGTTTATCGCCTCGGTGTCCAATCAGTTTCCGTTTCAGTGTCATCAAGGAGGGCGTCACTGCGTTGCGGGCCGGTCCATATACGCTAACACCACATCCGTTAAGTTCTGAGACCACACTGCGCTGTGTCCAAGACGACATTGACTATAAAGAGGATGAGGCTGACTCAGAGACTGAGCATGTCGTCCCCCACCTGTCTTTTATCCACATATGTTAATTAATATATAGGTGTCAGGTTGCGCTATTTTTTTTTTTTTTTTTTTTTTTTTTAAGAAAAGCGTAAACTTTCTGGCGATAGACGCCCAAGTTGCTGCGGTGTTCACGTTCGGAAGCAAAGAGTTTGTTCGCCTGATTTTTGAGTTCGTCCTCCGCCGAGGATACCTCGTGCAGCATGAACAACGCCCCTACACGTTCCTAGCAATCGGCACAAACGTTGCAACTTGCAGCGAATGCGGAGCTCGACACACGAACCTAAAG
>JAFLJL010000408.1:35000-40000 GCA_018398815.1 Conus ventricosus | reverse complement strand
AAATATAGTTTAGCAAGATTTCGAACCAGAACGCTCGGTCTCGCGCGCAAACCAAAAATGGTACGAGAAATCAAATAATAAATCTTGTCCTGTGTGTGCAGAAAGAGACAGTGTTGAGAATGAAGTACATTTTGTGTTTGATTGTGCTGCATACGCCAATATCCGTAGAGGATGCACATTTTTCAATGAATCAGTTGGTCAAAAAAGAGATTTAGTAGCGATTTTAGCAAGTGAACACGAAAAAACTGTAGTAGAATTTGCGAAGTATGTCGCAGAAGCGAGTACATTTCGTAAAAAGCATATCACGAATGAGTAAGATGATCGCTTCCTTAAAGTTACATTGCCTCAGTAGTTTTGCTCATAACCTGATAGTCTACGTCAATGGTATATTGTGTAGGCGTGCGCGCATGCGCTTGCATTTGAGCGTGCCTTACATGCGTGCGTGTGTATTGTGTGTGTGTTGGGAGAGGGGGGGGTACGCGCGTGCGCGTGTGCGCGCGCGCGTATGTGCTTGTGTGTGTGTGAGAGTGTGTGCGTACGTGCGTGCGTACGTGCGTATGTGTGTGACGTGTGTGTGTGCATATGTGTATGTTCATGTGAATTGGTGAGTGTTTGATTCATTGATCTTTCTTTTGTAACACTTATATGTCAAGGAGTACTCGTAACATCACAAAGGAAGGTTTTGCACTGGTTTCTTGTATAGTCGCTGTTATGAGCTGCTATGGCTAGATATGACTCATGATACCCCCTTGCCAACAGGGCATTTTGCTAATGGCAATAAAATTGTGTCAGTGTCAGTGTCAGTGTCTCTCTCTCTCTCTCTCTCTCTCTCTCCCCCTCCCCCGCCTCCCCCGTCTGTGCCTGTCTGTCTGTACATCTGTCTGTGTCTCTGTCTCTATCTCTATCATTGTCTCTCTCTCTCTCTCTCTCTCTCTCTCTCTCTCTCTCTCTCTCTCTCTCTCTCTCTCTCTCTCTCTCTCTCTGTCTGCCTGTCTGTCTTTGTCTCTCCCTCTGTGTCTTTGTCTCTGTCCCTCTCTCTGTCTGTCTGTACATCTGTCTGTCTGTGTCTGTCTGTCTCTCTCTCTGTCTGTGTCTCTCCCTGTGTCTTCCTGTCGCTGTCTCTGTCTTTGTCTCTCCCTCTGTGTCTTTGTCTCTGTCCCTCTCTCTGTCTGTCTGTACATCTGTGTGCATGTGTCTCTCTGTCTCTATCTCGTCTGTGTCTCTCTCTGTGTCTTCCTGTCGCTGTCTCTGTCTTTGTCTCTCCCTCTGTGTCTTTGTCTCTGTCCCGCTCTCTGTCTGTCTGTCTCCTCTCTCCCTCCCCCTCTCCCACCCCACGCAAATACGCACGCGCGCGCGCGCACGCACGCACGCACGCACGCACGCACGCACGCACACACCACACACACACACACACACACACACACACACACACACACACACACACACATTCCACCTAGTCCCACTCTCCTTTTCCCTTCATCCCTCCCACCTAACATATATGCACGCTTCTCACACACTCGCCTGGCTTCACATTTTGTTAACTTTAAGTCTCCAAAGCCTCACTTCTTCATTTAATAAGCGAAATGATTATAGCTATCCGGCGACTTTTGGGAGTATTTTCGCCATATTTCAGAGAGAGAGAGAGAGAGAGAGAGAGAGAGAGAGAGAGAGAGAGAGAGAGAGAGAGAGAGAGAGAGAGAGAGAGAGAGGAGAGAGAGAATTATGGATGTTTTCGACAAGTTTCAAAGCCTTATTTGTTTGTTTGTTTTTTTTTTGTTTGTTGTTGCTGTTGTTGTTGTTGTTGTTGTTGTTTTGTAATTTATTCAAGAAATTTACGTTTGAAATTTTACTTTGAACAGGTGTACTTAATGAACATTAAGAATATTTCTCACACGTAAAGAACGCTGGAGTCCAGAGGAAAAACAAACCAACAAAACCGAGGATTGGAAAAATGCAGCGAGCACCAAGAAAAGAAAAAAAAAAGAAAAAAAAGTTATATCTATGGCGGAATTGTGAGTATTTTTTTTTTTTTTATTAATCTATGCGTTACACAAGTACCCCCCCCCCCCTCCCCGCACCTTTCACCATACGCTATCACCACCACCACTCTTTCACACTCTCCATTCCATTTCCTTCCTGCTTCCACGCCTACACGTTTCACGTCCTCCCCCCCCCCCCCTCCCCGCTGATACCCCCACCTCCTTCCTCCCCCCCCCCCCCCCCGCCCCCTGACCATCCTGCACCTTCGTAGGTTTTGCCGATGTTAAGCTTGGCTTACTTGCCCCCCCACCCCCTCCCCCTCCCTCCCCTCCCCCCCACCACACACACGCACACAACACCGCCCCTACCCTCTCCCAACCCCCACCACGCCAATCTCTCTCTCTCTGTGTGTCTCTCTGTCTTTGTCTGTCTGTCTGTCTGTCTCTCTCTCTCTCTCTCTCTCTCTCTCCAGTGTATTAATTATATAGTAAGCCTCACCGTAACATGATAACGTGTGGCGCGCGTGCCCAGATTTATAATCAGCAGTGACGGTTTACTGGCCGCTTTTTTTTTTTTTGTCTGGTTTCAGTTTCAACGATTGCCTATTATTATCTCCACTTGTGTACTTTAGGGATATACAGTTTTTCCTCCATGGTAAATCTTTGTTTTAGTCCGGTACCTACCCGTGATAGTTTACTGTCTGTATGAAAAATACAATTATATAATGTGTGTAAGATGTGTGTAGGTGGATGTGGAGGCTAAGTGTGTGTGTGTGTGTGTGTGTGTGTGTGTGTGTGTGTGTGTGTGTGTGTGTGTGTGTGTGTGTGTGTGTGTGTGTGTGTGTGTGTGAGTGCGCGCACGTATGTGTGAATGTATCCGTTTTGTCATACTCTATTTGCACACTCAAGACTACTTTGTCTGTCTGCCTCTCTGCCTCTCTGTCTGTCTGTCTGTCTGTCTCACACACACACACACACACACACACACACACACACACACACACACACACACACACACACACACAAGTACGCACGCACGCACACACTCACACACACACACACACACACACACACACACACACACACACACACACACACACACACAGTACGCACGCACACACTCACACACACACACCACACACGTACGCACGCACACACTCACACACACACACACACATACACACACACACACACACACACACACACACACACACACACACACACACACAACACACACACCCATATACGTCACAATTAAAACGCTTTTTTTTGACAAAGTGGGCCAGTTTCATGATTGTTAAAAAAAGAAAGAAAGCGTCAACTGAAGAGGCAAGCGTTGCCGAAAAGGCATGTTAGGGGAAAGGCGGTTAAGAACAAGTGGGTGGAGGGGGGGGGGGGGGGGGATGTGTGGATGCTGGTAGTGGTGGTGGTGACAGGAGGAAGGAGGGGGGGGGGGAGTGGTTGGAAGGTAAGGTAAAGGTAGAGGGGAGGGATAGAGAACCAATCAGCTTGCATAACCGACATATTTTACTCACGGCTGCAAATGGAGCACGCACATATGGCGGTTGCAGCCGATCCATACGGACGATCCGTTTTCAGAACGCGGGTCCGTTGGGTCTGTTCGCGTCAAGTCAAGCGTTCAAACCTAGTAGTGAGAGGCTGGTTTCAGATTACTGATGAGATTCGATTTACTCTGTCTGCCTGTCTGTCTGTCTGTGTCTCTGTTTTGGATCCGTCTGTCTTTCTCTGTCTCTCTGGTCCTCTGCCTGTCTGTTTCGATCCGTCTGTCTTTCCGCCTGTCTCTCTGTCCTCTATCTGTCTGTCTGTCATTCTCCCCTCTGTCTGTCTGTCTGTCTGTCTGTCTGTCTTTCTTTCTTCCTGTCTGTCTGTTTGGATTCGTCTGTCTTTCTTTGACGCTCTGTCCCTTTGTCTGTCTGTCTGTCTGTCTGTCTCCCCTCTGTTTGTCTGTATGTTTGTGTGTCTGTCTGTTTGTCACTCTGTCTATCTTTCTGCCTGTTTGGATCTGTCTGTCTTTCTCTGTCTCTCTGCCCCCCCTCTCTCTCTCTCTGTTTGTCTGTCCCTCTATCCGTCTGTCTGTCTGCCTACTGGTTATATTGATGACCCCTGAACCATTTAGTGGACAGGCTCTCTCTCTCTCTCTCTCTCTCTCTCTCTCTCTCTCTCTCTCTCTCTCTCTCTCTCTCTCTCTCTCTCTCTCTCTCTCTCTCTCTCCTCCGCTCGCAAACTCTGGATATATACACATCAAGTCACACGCTATGCATGCACGTGTGTAAACTATATATTTATATATCGTACGCTAATGTAACCATGAAGATGACTCATGTGACTTTCGATTCCCTCTAGATGTTTGTCTTTGCCTTTAGCATCTGTTGACGTTCTTTTGTTTTTGTCTTCCTTTTAGGTTTCAGCTGTGGGGAAAAACTACTTTTCAGCTTGCCTGCTGTATTTGCCCTCATGAAAACATTCATCTTCATATTCGTGTTCTCTCTCTCTCTCTCTCTCCTCTCTCTCTCTCTCTCCTTCTCTCTCCTCTCTCTCTCTCTCTCTCTCTCTCTCTCTCTCTCTCTCTCTCTCTCTCTCAACGCCGCAAGGTTGGTTGGTTTGTTTAATTTCAGTCTGAAGCCACGTTCGAGTGAAAAAAAGAGACGCAAACTTGCCAGTTAACTATCGTGGCATCGTTTTAGCAAGTGTTGTAAGTTATGTGTATACACATGTTATAAAGAAACGACCTTACAATGGGGAGAGAAAACAAAAAAGAAGAAAACAATCTCATTTTTCAAAGTTTTGGTTTTATCTTCAGCCGCGCCACTCTTCCACCATTCTTTCTTTCCCTGACCTGTGATCAAGACTTGTCGGGTAAGCCACCCCTCATAAGACTTATGAGGGGTGGCTTACCCGACAAGTCTTGATCACAGGTCAGGGAAAGAAAGAATGGTGGAAGAGTGGCGCGGCTGAAGATAAAACCAAAACTTTGAAAAATGAGATGCAGTAATATCTTCA
>JAFLJL010000408.1:25000-30000 GCA_018398815.1 Conus ventricosus | reverse complement strand
GAGGAATCTCCATCCTCGCTTATTGCAAATAATGCATCACTACACAAGCGACTGTATGCTCCACGCATAACTACATCCACATGAACAAGTCTCACAAAGAAAATATGAACAAGTCTCACACAAAAAAAAATATGAACCATAGCCAACTGGAATGAACCCATATCCAATCAACATAACTGGAATCAACACATATTATCAACAAAGCACCCTGGATATGACTGACTTCCTCTGAGTTGCAGCTTGCTAGACTACACGACTTAAATAGTCAGCTCCGACATTCTGTCGACCGGGAATGTACTGCACTCGGTACCTGTAGGGCTGCAGTGCCATTGCCCAACGCAGCACTCTGCTGTTTTTCAACTGCGCCTCCTGCAGGAATTTGAGTGGTTGATGATCCGTCTCGATCACGAACTCTTTCCCATACAAGTATTTGTGGAACTTCTGCACGGCCCACACGACAGCTAAACACTCCTTCTCTACAGTTGCGTACCCTTCTTCACACTTTGTCAACTTCCTGCTAGCGTATCTCACAGGGAACTCGACCCCTTCATGCTCCTGTAACAATACTGCACCTATCCCACCACCTGATGCATCTGTCCGCAACAAAAATGGTTTGGACATATCTGGTAGCTTCAAGATGGGACGGGAACCTAGTCTTTCCAACACCGTCTGCAGTGCTTGCTCTGCAGCGTCTGACCACTCGACCACTGCCGGTTTCCCTGCCTTGACCAAATCACTGAGAGGACTCGTGTTTGCGGCAAAGTTTGGGACAAACTCCCTATAGAACCCAATAAAACCTAGCAGACTCCTGACTTCTGTTTTGGTCTTTGGTCTCTCGGAATTCATCATCTTCTCCACCTTTCCTCTTTCCGGCTGCTTTGTGTCGCCTCCGACAACAAAACCTAGGAACTCCAGGCTTGGAAAGCCAACCTGGCACTTTGTTGGTCTGGCTGTGAGATTGGCTTGTCTCAACCTCTCCAAGACTGCTCCTAGCTGCCTCATATGCTCCTCCCATGTCTCGGATGCTATCAGAATGTCATCCATGAAATTCACGACACCTTCCAATCCCGTCAATAGCTTCCTCATCATTCGAGAAAAGACCGCCGGTGCGTTGACCATCCCAAAAGGAGTACTCGCCACTGGTATAGCCCCATAGGAGTGGAAAATGCTGTGACTTCCTTTGAGTCATCACTCAAGGCTATTTGCCAGTAACCCTTGCTCAGATCGATCCTGGTGAAATACTGGCTCTTGCTTGTGGCGATCTGAGCGAACAGGTCTTCCATGTTGGGTATGACCTCTGCATCGACCTTGGTGACACTGTTCAGACGTCTATAGTCGACACAGAATCGATGCTCACCTGACTTTTTCCTCACTAAGACGACGGGTGCACTATATGATGATTTGGACGGTTCAATCACCCCAAGGTCCAACATCTTTTCTACCTCCTCCTCGATCACTTGCTTGGTGGCATATGGGATCGGGTAGGCTTTCACATGTACGGGTTTTCTGCGATGTTAACTCCACCGTACATGTTTCTAGAGTTGTCCTGCCTGGTTTATCAGTCAGGGACGCCCTATACTGTTCTAGGAGCCCACTAACTTCCTCCTGTCTTCTACTGTCTAGCCCTTCATTACAGTGACACATCCCTGTATGACTCTTCCCCTGGAAACTCAGGCAACAAAATCTCTCCTTCTTCTGCTGGGTCTCCCTCACCTCCATCAATGATTGCTGCTGCGCCTATGTGCTGACTCTCACGCTGAATATATTTGCGGAGTAAATTTGCATGGAAAAGTTTGATTTCCCATTCACATCGATTCGGTAGTCCTGATCTACCTTTTCAATGATGGTGAAGGGTCCCTTCCAATGCATCAGCAGCTTGTTGTGATCCGTGGGAAGCAGTAACAGGACTTGATCTCCCACCTTGAGGAACTGCTTCCTCACCTTCCTGTCATACTGCTTCTTCTGGACGACCCTAGCCTCCTGCAAACTCTCCCTTGCGACCTTACATGTCTCCTCGAGCCTATTGCGTAAGTCTACCACATACTGATATGTGGTTTTGACTTCTTCGGACTCCTGTTCTCCGGACCACAGCTCTTTGAGAATGCACACCGGTCCCCGAACTGTCCGCCCATACAGCAGCTCAAATGGCGAAAAGCCTGTGCTTTCCTGAGGGGCTTCTCTGTAGGCAAACAGTGCCGCTGGAATGTAGCGGTCCCAATCTGCTGGCCTTTCCTCACAGAGCTTCTTTAAGATGCCCTTCAGCACACCGTTGAATCTTTCCACCAAGCCATTGCATTGTGGATGGTATGGGGTAGTGAGCAGCTGTGTGACCCCTAGCAGCCTGTTGACCTCCCTCATCACGCCTGAGGTGAACTGTGACCCCCTGTCACTGAGAAATTTGTGCTGGCACACCCACGCGAGAGAAGATGTCTACCAGCCCTTCAGCGACCTGTTGCGTATCTACGCCTTTCAATGCAACCGCTTCTGGGTATCTGGTCGCGTAGTCCACAAGTGTCAACACATACCTGTGCCCACCTTTGGAACAGGGCGCGATTGGGCCAATCAGGTCAACGGCCACTCTCCTGAACGGTGTGTCAATTAAAGGGGGATGTTTAAGAGGCGCCTTCCTCTTCACCCCTCTTGTGGCTGACCTTTGACACACATCACATGACATGCAGAACCGCTTTATGTCTGCCATTGCTCCTGGCCAATGAAAGTCATCAAAGACTCGGTTAGCTGTTTTGCTGGTGCCGAGATGACCCGCCATGAGCGACTCGTGACCCACTGACATGACAGTGTCACGATAACACGCTGGTACCTCTAACTGAGTGGTCACCTTACCTGTCTTCCTCTTGGTGAACACTCGGTACAACAGCCCGCCTTTCACAAGAAACTCTGTCTCACCTCCTCTAACCTCCTGTTTCTCTCCACCTCTTGCCAACTCCCAGACTTCACGAGCGAAGGGTCTCGTTCCTGCGCTGCCCTAAACTCATCAGGCGACACATCTATGCCTGACTTCCTTCCTGGGAACAACTAACGGTTTAACAACCTTTTCCTCCTTCTTGCTCCGTGTTTGAACTGCTGCCCCTGTAGCAGTCAACAACTCAGGATCCCCTGGATCCTTTGCACCTGGAATATTTCCAATGATCAAATCGTGAAGGGTTTCTCCATCACCAACGCAGACAACTCGCCTGAGAAGTAAGGGGTACGTACTTCTATCTTAGCAACTGGAAACTCCCTCACAGTGCCATCGATTAGAGTACAGGTCTGGATTTGCCCTGTCAAATCCCCTTTATCGACCAGCGTTGTTCGTACTACCCCGCATGAACAACCAGTGTCTCGTAACACTTTCACCCTCTGCTGGCCAATCCACCCTTCTTCCACTGGTAACGAACCACTCAGCCTAGTGCCCTCTATCCCTGACACTGACTGCTGTCCAGTGCTAGCCATAGGCTGCACTTCACCCTCTTCAGACTGAATCCCTTTGGTTCCACTGCAGGTCGTTTCCCTTGACGACCCTTATCCACCTCTTGCAAGGCTGCTGCCTTCTGGAACCTCATGCGACAATCCCTCGCCACATGTCCCTTCTTGTGACAAATGAAACACCTAATTTCCCTTTGCCCTTCCTTCTGCCCACCACTGGGTTTGCAGACTTTGCAGAAAACTCCCCTGGTCTCCTTGCACTCTTCTCACCTGTGCCTAGCACCTGTTTCTCCTGCACCTTAGTGCCCAAACGTGCCTCTCTATACACCTCTGCGAACTTCAACAACTCCCCTGCTGTCTCTGGCTGTCTCTCTTTCAAATGTATGGTTAACTCAGGGCCGCAACCTGACAAAATCTGTTCTTTCATAACTAGCTCCTTCAATTCAGCGAACTCCTTCTCGTACCACTCAACTCTAACCATTTCTCAAAATAGTGATCCAAACGTGCACCAAACTGAGTGTACGTCTCACCTGCTTGTAATTTAGCTGAACGAAATTTCTTCCTGAACCCCTCCTCTGTGAGGTCAAATCCCTTCATTAAAGACTCCTTCACAGCACCAAAATCGGACTGTTGTTCTGCTGGTAACGCAGTGAAAATCTGCAATGCCTTACCCGTCAGTAACGCTGACAAAATGACTGCCCACTCTTCTGGAGGCCAACCCTGACTGGTCGCAAACGTTCGAAACGACTGATGTATGCATCAATCGAATCGGTTCCTTCCGAGAATTTTGGCAACTTGGGTCGGGGGGCATAGCTGCGCACAGAGTCACTGGAAACTGAACTCCCATCCTCGGTGGTCTCCCTCTGTATTCTTACTTCTCTAGCTCTAATTGAACCTTTAATCTTTCCGTTTCCTGCGTTTCGCTAGTCTGAATCCTTAATCTTTCTGTTCCTGCGTTTGCTTCATTCTTTCTGTTTCCTGCGTTTGCTTCATTCTTTCTGTTTCCTGCTTCATTCTTTCTGTTTCCTCCTTTTCTACCGCGACACGTCGTCTTTCCGCGCGTTCATCCCTTTCCATCTTTTGTTGGTTTTCAACAAATGCACGCAACTCATCTCCTGAGTAACCTAAATCACGAGCAACACTCACAAGTTGTTCAATAGGGGTGTTCTTTTCTTCCCGCCATTATATCTCTTTTTTTTTTTTTTTTTTTTTTTTTTTGAACAAGATTTTATAACAACGACAGCCAAACTGATGGTTACCGACACGAGTGACGTGATAGCACAATCCTATGAATGATAATATTAGCTTGGGACAACGTAGTTAGTTTTTATAAGACGCCCAGCGCCTGACCCAACTATGAGAGCGAATTATAGGAAATCTGTGCGAAATGAGTTACTCTGGGGCTGAAATGCCAAGCCTAGTATTAACTATCTTGGAAGCAATGCCAAGCCTAGTATTTAACTATCTTGGGAACATACAGTAAGACAACCCCTTGTCTTAGGATTACAACACTTGAATCCCACCCAGCTTCCTCTCTGAGAAGTTGAACAATTATAATAAATGGGCCAGAATATCCT
>JAFLJL010000408.1:5000-7500 GCA_018398815.1 Conus ventricosus | reverse complement strand
CAAGCCTCTGCACAACAAAGTGGACGTCGCAGGCACACACAAACACACAAGAGAGAGAGAGAGAGAGAGAGAGAGAGAGAGAGAGAGAGAGAGAGAGAGAGAGAGGAGAAGGAGGAAGGAGAAAGCAGAGAGAGAGAGGTAGAGAGAGAGAAAGGAGGGGAGAGAGAGGAAGAGACAGAGACAGAGAGAGAGAGAGAGAGAGAGAGAGAGAGAGAGAGAGAGAGGGGGGAGAGAAAGAAGAGAGAGAGAGAGAGAAGAGAGAGAGAGAGAGAGAGAGAGAGAGAGAGAGAGAGAGAGACCGACAGACAAACAGAGACAGACAAACAGACAGAGAGTAGAGGGAGGGAGGAGGATTTCACGCCCGCTGCCCCTCCCTATCCAGTGGTTTTGAACAGGGGGGGGGGGGGGGGGGAAGCTCAACTGTGGCGGACCCTATGGGCGTCATGACGTCATGAATTCCAGGCTTGTTACTGATGGCTCATTACTCCAACGGGAAGGTGAGGGTGAAGGGGGGGGGGGGGGGGGGGGGGGGGGTTGGGGGGGGGGGTCCCTTGCTGGCTGTTACGTCTGCATCACTTAGCTCTTCTTTAAAGCATCCACCACACACCCACCCCCCTCCAGCCACCCCCTCCACCACCACTCTACCACCCCTACGCCGACCCGTTTCATGACTGGGCTTTTGAGTGCCTGTCATGTGCCACGGACTGTGATCAGAGAGACGTGTGTTGTGTGTGTGTGTGTGTGTGTGTGAAGTCAAGTCAAGTCAAGTCAAGTCAAGTCAAAATAATCTTTATTGAGGTTAAAGAATAAGCTTTACAGTTTGTTTCATCCTGCCCTCACAAAAAGGCATAAATACCAATTACAATAATAAGAAATGTGTTTTGTTTTGTTATGTTGATTTAGCGTCTTTTCACAAATAGTGTTTTTAGACGGACCTTGAAATCATCCTGAATGACATTAGTATTTTATCACAAATAGGAATACCCCGTCATTTCATACCCCCCATCAACGTAATACCCTGTTTTGACAGAAATAGACATCAATAAACAAAACCTATAATCTAAATTTTAACATTTTCAAAACGAGCAAACTACAGAGCTGTTCCTTTCGAACTCCGAAGAAGAGTTACATGTGTGTGTGTGTGTGGTGATACGGTGGGGGGTAGCGGGTGGGTGGGAGAAAGGATGCTTGGGTGGGGGTCAATTCCCCCTCCCCCCCCCCCCCCCCCCCCCCCCCCCCCCCCCCCCATCCCCCCCCCCCCCCCCCCCCCCCCCCCCCCCCCCCCGCCCCCCCCCCCCCGCCCACTCCCGTCAGACGCTGCCGGGCTTTCTCTCGCTTCCTTTGAGGCGGCGGGCCTGTCACGGTCTGCTGGCATGGATGTGTGAGTGAGGAGAGGTCAAACATGTCGGTGTGGTAAAACTAGCATGGAAGAGGTGCCATCACCCCCTCCCCGTCTCCTTGCCCGCCAACCCCCCCCCCCCCCCACCCCGCGCCCCATTCCCCCCCCCCCCCCCCCCCCCCCCCCGCTCCTTTCTTTCCCTCCCCTCTCCTCCCTTCCTCCCTCCCCCCCCCCCCCCCCCATCGCTCTCGAGCCCTCATCTCTGGTCTTCCCTTTGCTCCTATGTCGGTTTGACTCCCCGCCCCCCGCCCCCCCCCCCCCCCCCCCCACATTACCTCCTCCCCCTCCCCACCACCCTACCCCTCGGGTGACTAACTGTAAATTTAAAAAAAAAGAATACGTTTGAAATAAAATCGGTTTCACATGAAATGGGAGAGGGAAATGATGAGAAATGTCAATGATTCCAAAGTTGTTTTTCAGTTTAGGATTATCTGAGAAGGAATTCAGAGAGTTAGCGACTACGCTGTCTCCTTACTACCTCTACCTTCCAGCCCTAACCCTGTGCGTGCACACACACACACACACACACACACGCACACACACACACACGCACACACACGCACACCTACACCACACACACACACACACACACACACACACACACGCGCGCGCACACACGCACGCACGCACGCACGCACGCACACAACACACACACACACACACACACACACACACACACACACACACACACACACACGCACGCACGCAAGCATATACAGACACAGACAGACACAGACGCACACACACACATGCACGCACGCAAGCATACACAGACACAGACACAGACACACACACAGACACAGACACACACACACACACACACACACAAAACACACCACACGCACACACAGAAGCTGAATGTAACTATCCAGGGGAAGACCAAGAAGAAGGGGAATAGAAGAGAAATGCACAGTCAGAGTTGCCCCCCCCCCCCCCCCATCTCCTTCCATCCAACTCTCCCCTTCTCCTCCCTCTCTCCCCCTCTCCCACGCCTTCCCTTCACTTCCCTCTTCCTCCCCACCTCATCAGAGCATGTCAGAGACTTATCAAGAAGCGGTGAATTCCGATTAGTGGCCTGCCCTGCGCCTGCTTGCTGCAGGC
>JAFLJL010000407.1:77500-82554 GCA_018398815.1 Conus ventricosus | reverse complement strand
GAGATCATTCACAAAATCATCTGTGGTTGGAAGCAGGATCCAGAGGTGTATTAATTTTGATAGTATTAAGGATTTTAATACAGCAACTCTTCCAAGAGGAGTTATATTTCTTTTTATCCAAAAGAGCTTTTATTTCTGACATTTTTTCGGCATAATTAGCCTGATCACAATCTTTCATGTCATTTGTAAACCATATACCGAGTATTCTAAATTTTTCTGGATTCCAAATTATATTTAGATGTTGCATGTATTTTGTTTTTGAATTCTTTTTACTTCCAAGCCAGATTGCTTATGTTTTGTTTTCATTCATAAACAGCCCTGAGAAATTTCCAAATTTTATAATCAACTGAATAGACTTTTCAAAGGATAATCTATCACCATTATTCATTAGCTGCGCATCATCAGCAAATTGAGATATTTTGTGTTCTTCATGGTTGATGTCAATGCCTTCTATATCTTTGTCTTCTCTGATCATAATGGCTAAAATCTCTACGCAGAGTATAAATAGATAAGGGGAAAGTGGGTCTCCTTGCCTACATCCTCGTTCTATTGGAAACCAATCAGCTACTTGGCTATTGACTATAACTGCTGATTTGATATCTGTGTAAAATGTTCGTATCCATTTACAGATACCCTCTCCAAAACCAAAGGATTCCAGAACTGTAAACAAAAATTGCCAATCCAAAGAATCAAAAGCTTTTTCAAAGTCTAAACAGAGCAAGAGACCAGGCCTATGTGTTGTGTCAAGATAACGGATTAAATCATAAATCAATCTGATATTGTCTCCAAGATATCGGTTGGCTACAAATCCAGTCTGATCCTCATTGATTAATTTTTCAAGAGTTTTCTTAATCCTGTTTGCAATACACGATGCTCCGATCTTATATCAGACATTTAATAATGAAATTGGTCTCCAATTCTTTATGTGTTCTTTAGATTTTTCTGGTTTGGGAATGCAAGTAATAAGCCCCTGTTTTTTGTGTTACTGAAAGTTCTCCGTCTTTGAACGACTGGTTTAGAGCACGCACAACGAATGGTCCCATTTTTTTCCAAAAGAATTTATAAAATTCAGCTCCAAATCCATCCGTACCTGGACTCTTTCCATTTTTCATATGTTGTAATGCATAACCTGCTTCTTCTGAAGTTATGTCCCTTTCTATAGAGTCCCTCTCTTCCTGTGATAATGTAGGATGCTTATTAACTAAATCACTTATTTCACATACATTTAAGCTTAGTGCGTACGAGTTCGTTGATTTGTCAATGTGTTTGTGTATATCCGTACATGTCTGTATATGTGTGTGCATGCCAAGCAGAGAGAGAGAGAGAGAGAGAGAGAGAGAGAGAGAGAGAGAGGGGTGTTATCGATTGCGGCTGACGAAGAACTCCAACTGATTGTCAAACTAATCATCATGCTCTCAAGAAAGTTAGTTTACAGACAACACGGTGTCATTTGTACCCTTGAATTTAGTTTACAGACAACACGATGTCATGTTTACCCTTGAATGCAGTTTACAGACAACACGGTGTCATGTTTACCCTTGAATGTAGTTTACAGACAACACGGTGTCATCTGTACCCTTGAATGTAGTTTACAGACAACACGGTGTCATGTTTTACCCTTGAATGTAGTTTACAGACAACACGGTGTCATGTTTACCCTTGAATGTAGTTTACAGACAACACGGTGTCATTTTATTACCCTTGAATGTAGTTTACAGACAACACGGTGTCATTTTTACCCCTTGAATGTAGTTTACAGACAACACGGTGTCATGTTTACCCTTGAATGTAGTTTACAGACAACACGGTGTCATGTTTACCCTTGAATGTAGTTTACAGACAACACGGTGTCATTTTTACCCTTGAATGTAGTTTACAGACAACACGGTGTCATGTTTACCCTTGAATGTAGTTTACAGACAACACGGTGTCATGTTTACCCTTGAATGTAGTTTACAACAACACGGTGTCATTTTACCCTTAAATGTAGTTTACGGAAAACGGGTCATTTTTTACCCTTAATGCATTTTTACGGGACAACCGGTGTCATTTTCCCCTTGAATGTTTTAAGAAACCGGTGTAGTTTACCCTTGAATGAGTTTACGACAACACGGGTTTTTTCCCTTGAAGGTTTTTTAAGAAAACACGGTTCATTTTTTCCCTTGAAGGAGTTTAAAACACACGGTGTCATTTCCCCTTTAAAGATTTTTACAGACACAGGGTTTTTGTCCCTGTTTTTCCCCTTAAATGATTTACAGAAACACGGTGTCATGTTTTCCCTTTGTTTTTTACAGCAACACGGTGTCTGTTTACCTTTTGGGTTTTTCTGAAAACCCGGGGTTTTTTTTCCCCTTTTATTTTTAAAATGCTTTTTTTCCAAAAAAAGTTTTCCTTTTCCCTTTGGGCCCCCCTTCCCCCCCCAAAACCCAGTTCCCCCCCCCTTTTCCCTTCCCCTTTTTTTTTCCCTCTTCCCTTTTTCCTCCCCCCCCCTTTTTTCCCCCCTCCCCTTCCCCCCCTTCCCCCCACCCCCCCCCCCTTTCCCCCCCCCCCTCCCTTCTCCTTCCCCCCCAAAAAAACCTTTTTTTCCCCCCCCCCCCCCCCCTCTCTTCCCCCCTTTTCCCCTGTCCTCTTTTTCTTGTCCCAAAAAAAAAAATTTATTACAAAATCCCCCAGGGTGCTTGATTCTTTTTCTCTCCGGAAATGGTGAAAAACTTTGCTTTATTTTTATAAATGAGAGAAGAGAATTTTTGTTTGAATACCAATTTTTTTTCCCTTAAGGGTTTTCCATAATTTTTTCCCGGGTCCAAAACATTAATGTTTTTCTTTTGTTTTCTTTTTTTCCTTTTTGTTGGTGGTTGTGTTTTGTTTTGTTTTGGTGTGTGTGTTGTTTTGTTTGTTTTTTGGTGTTAAAGGTTTTTTTGGGGGTTGGTTGTTTTTTTCGTCTTTTCTGTTTGTCAATAAAAAAAACTTCTTCTCTCTTCTCTCCTCTCTCTCTCTCTCTCTCTCTCTCTCTCTCTTTTTTTGGGGGGGTTTTTCCTGTGGGTTTTTGGGGGGGGGGGGGTTTGGGGGGGGGGGGGGGGGGGGGGGGGGGGGGGGGGGTGAAAATAAACCCCCCCCCTTTTTTTCCCCCCCCGGGGAGGAAAGTGCCAAAGGTTTTGCCGGGGGGGAAGGGGGGGGGGGGAGGGGGGGGGGGGGGAAAAAAGGGGGGGGGGGGGGGGGGGGGGGGGAAAAAGGGGGGGGGGGGGGAGGGGAGGGGGGGGGGGGGGGGGGGGAAAAAGGGGAGGGGGAAGGGGGGGGGAGCGAAAGAATGGTGGGTTGACGGAAAAATTGGAGGATGGGAAAGGTTATTGCCCCTCGCCATGCTGACGGCCCTCTCTGGTTTATTGGGTTTAAAAAGCCCCGGGGCCCCCTCTTGCACCATGAAATCCTCCCCCCCTTCCCACCTTCCCACTTTCCCCTCTCCCCATCCCCTCCGCAACCCCCCCCCCCCCTTCCCCAACTCCCCCCCTCCCCATCCCCCCTCACCCTCCCCTCTTTTCAACCTCCCGTTTTTTTTTTTTCGCTTTTTGGCATCCCCCCGGGCCCCCCCCTCCCCCCTTTTTTTTTTTTTCCTTTTTTTTTTCCCCCCTTTTTTAATTAAATCTTTAAACCCACGTTATTTTTTGTTTGGTTTCCCCCAGGGAGTGAATCCGCCCCCTCCTTCCCTTCCCTTTCCTGTCTTCCCTTTTTTCCCCCCCCCCCCCCCCCCCCCCCCCCCTTTCCCGACACGAAAATGTTTAAAGAAAAAAGAAGAAAAGAAAAAAAGAAAAGAAAAAAAAGAAGAAGAAAAAAAGAAAAAAAAGAAGGAAAAAGGGGAAAAAGGGGGGAAAGAAGAAGAAAAAAAAAAAAAAAAAAAAAAAAAAAAAAAAAATTTTTTAAAGAAAGGGGGCTTTAAAAACCATTCGCTTCGGTTTTAAAGGCGGAGGGTAAAAAAAAGGAAAAATAATAGCATACTCCCCACAGGGGAAAACACACTACTCTTTTTGGAATATCTTTTAAAATTTTCCCAAAAACCCCCTCGGGAAAATTTCCCCCAAAAAGGGACGCAAACGTCTCGCGCTTTAAAAGTTATTTTGTTTTTTTGGTTTTTAAAGCTCCAACCAGGACCAGTCTTTTCTTTTGAAAACCCCAAAGTAATTCGGGCCGAAATTCCATACAAAACGAAATTAAAAAACCTTTCTTTTTTAGGTCGGGAAACATCTTGGGAATGCCACTCGATTTGAGGGAAATCAAAAAAAAAATTTGAAATGAAAAATTTTCTCGGGAGCTTTTTCATAATTTTCAATTTTTAACGGTTATCCCCCGTCCCCTCCCCCCCTTCTCCTCTTCTCCCTTTCTCTTCTCTCCCCTTTTCTCTCGAAAGTAAAGACCTTTCCAAAAAAATACTCCCTTTTTGCCCGCAGATCCTACCCCGGGGTAAACCTTTAAGCAGAGAGACTGGGAAAAGGGTCCCCCCCATTGCAAACTGTGCGCGCTGCGCTGGCGTGGGGCGGCGCACGCCGCCCGCACAAACAACACCCCCCACACACCACACACACACACACACACACACAAATTAAGAAAAATAAAAATGAGGCGAACGTGGGTCTGGGGGGGGGGGAGGGAGGGAAAGGGGGAGAGGGGGAGAGAGAGAGAGGGGGGAAAAGAGAAAGGGGGAGAGAGAGAAAGAGAAGATAAAAAAAAAAAGAAAAAGGGGGGGAAAGAATAAAAAAAAATATCGAATTATTTTTTGTTTTAAAATCTCTCTTTCTTTTCTCTCTCCCTCTCTCCCCTCTCTCCTCTCTCTCTCTCTCCTCTTCCGGGGGGGGACACCGGCGGAAATATCCGGCTGAAGGCGCGCGTGTTTGCAGTGCACCCTTGGGTGGATTGGGCAGCCCCCAACCTCCGAGGGCTCCCCTTTCCCCCTTTTTTCCCCCTTTCAAAACCCCCCACCCCTACCCCCCACCCTAGCCCCGTACCCGCTCCCCAACTTTGCACCCCCCCCCCCCCACACGCACACACACACCCCACACCCA
>JAFLJL010000407.1:22500-62500 GCA_018398815.1 Conus ventricosus | reverse complement strand
CACAAAGGCAGAGAGAAAAGCAGACGACAGAGAAGATGGAAAAAAAAGCAGAGCCAAAGAGAGAGAAAGAAGAGAGGACCTTTCCTGCCAAGAACTCCCAGAAGGCGGGTGAGCGACCTGTCTTGAAAGATCATCCAGCGTCCGCATGGAACGATCACAACGGCAGTGATTACTGATCAAAAGAAATAATCATCACGTCTTATTCTGAAAACAAGTCACCCTGACTCGTGTACGTTCGTTCTGGTTTAATTTAGTGTAGTTTTGCTGCTTGGAAAAGGACAGAAAACATGAAGCCGGAAACCACTCTCCATAATTAACTATTTTCTCTGCTCTGGGTTCACTTGAGTCATAACAAGATTTTTTTTTCTCGTCTAAATAACTGCTTCATTTTAACTCCAAAACGACCTTTTTTTTATCTTACAATGATAATGACTGTTTTCACATGGAAAATGTAAATTATCCCTGTTTGCTGGGAGACAATATCGTGTTCCTGATAGAATCAGTACATGAAATGACCTTTTGAGACAGTGAAGTGACCATACTATGGGACCAGCTTGTATTCAAGACATGACAAACCTTTCGACTGAAAAGGAGGGCATTGTGATGATGCTATGAACCAATAAAGCGTGGAGATGAGAGGTGGTTGGGGGAGGGGGGGGGGGGGGGGGGGGGGGGGGGAGAGAGTTGATGTTGCCGCGAGAGAAACGAGGGAAGGAGGAGGAATACGCATGTAGTGGAAGAGTGAGAGCGTATTGTAGTTAGAGGTAGTGATGGGGATGGAGGAGGGGTAGAGAAAAGAGGAGGGGGGAGATGGGGGTAGGGATGGGGATGGAGAAACAAGCGTCGTTGCAGCGCGGTGAGCATGTGGGCAATTAAGATCGGTATTGATTGAATCAGGGCAGTGGTTTTGGCGGCACGTGAGACACGTGAGACACGTGCTTCACTGACGCTCACACGCCGCCGCACAGCTGGTCTGACCTTAACACCCTGTTGGGGGGTGGGGGGGGGGGGGGGGGGGAAGAGAAAGCGTATTTGGACGCAGGGGGTGGGAGGGACGGGGATGGAGGGACGGAAGGTGGGGGAGGGTTGACGTGAGGATTGGAGGAAGGAGTGGGGGGAGTGGTGGGAGTGAGGAGTGGAGACAGATGGGGAGGGGGAGTGGAGAGTGCCTGATGGGGGGGGGGGGGGGGAGGGGGGGGAGAGAAGGATGGGGGATGAGAAACTTGGTGAAGATTTTGGGGAAAATGAAAGGGTTGAAAAGATGCGTTCGTATCATCCATCATCGGATGTGAATACTTTTCTGTAAATGTATATACTTAGGGTCAGGGATAGTAGGAATAGGAACATGCATGTACGACATCGTTATTTTATTTGACTAACTTTAATTCGATAACACTTTAACCAATACAGGACCCTGAAGGGAAAGCAAATTTACTAAACAAGCAGTTTTGTTCAGTTTTCTCAAATCCCAAACCTTTAATTAACGTTAGACTAAAGGATGATGATAAACTCCCTGAAATGCAAAACATCAAAGTAAACAAAGCAGGAGTATTTAAGTTACTGACCAACATCAATGAAAACAAAGCTACTGGTCCCCATGGCGTTCCTGGCAAGCTCTTAAAATTATGTGCCAATGAATTGAGTGAGGTATACCAACTACTTTACCAAGCTTCACTGGACCAGGGAGTAATACCTGATGAGTGGCGAGATGCGAGCATGTTCCCTTATTCAAAAAGGGTGACAAAACAAAAGCAGACAACGATAGACCTGTATCTCTTACATCCATATCAGCAAAACTACTTGAACACATAATATATAGTAGCATAATGGACCATCTTGACAAATATGACTTCTTAAATAACGCCCAGCATGGTTTTAGACAGCGAAGGAGTTGTGAGACTCAACTTATAACAACTCTCAAAGATTTTAATAACTGTCTTAACAACAGACAGCAAATAGATGCAATTTTATTAGACTTTTCTAAAGCCTTTGATAAGGTTGACCATGAGGGCCTGCTGCTTAAATTAGAACACATCGGCATTGGCGGTTCTTTGCTAAAATGGGCTAGATCATTCCTCGTTGGGAGAACGCAGAAAGTTGTTGTGGAAGGGTCGTCATCCCATTGTAAACCAGTCTTGTCAGGTGTACCACAGGGAACTGTTCTGGGGCCCTTGTTTTTCTTAATTTATATAAATGACATAAGTAGAAATCTCTCTCCTGGAACTACTATAAGGCTTTTTGCAGATGACAGCTTAGTATATAGAACAATCAGAAGCAAGAATGATACACGCATTCTACAAGAAGATCTAAACGCTTTACAAGAGTGGGAAAGAACTTGGAAAATGGAATTTCATCCCAAAAGTGCCAAGTGTTGCGTATATGTAACAAACGCTCACCAATTAGATCAGATTATTCTATCCATAATATACTGACTTCCATAAAAAACGCGAAAAATTGAAAGGCTATTTTTCGGGTGAAAAGGGGTGAATATACAATATTGAACCATTGTGGCAAGTTGTTTGGGTCCAAGACTCACGTGCAGTGAAAAAATTGTGTGAGCAACACATCATTCCCGGCATTGGAGGGTCAACAAAAATGGCAAACTGGTTGCTGCATGTGAGGCACGTGCACACCATGCAGAGCAAAGTTAACCAGCGACAAGTACGCAGGCATGCAGCCTTTATAAAGCAGTGCTACAAGGTTCAGATAACGACTTGCCGTCTGAGCGCTACAGAGATGCCAAAACTACGAGCAGAGGAACGCAATCGTGCCCTAGGCCATCTGGAGGCTGGTGTGGATGCCAGGCAGGTCGCCAACATCTTTAACGTCCACATCTCAACCATCTATCGTCTGCAGCACCGCATGCGAGTCACTGGTACCACTGATGATCGTCCCCGGTGTCACGGACAAAAAAGGAAAACCCGAAGTCGTGGTCAGTCGCCAGCTAGCTCAACTGGGCATAAGTCCAAAGTCAAACATTCTGGTCGCCAGGCAGACGGCTCCATGCGTCACCTCAGCCAATTAGGTACGGCAAGAGGCTAATTTTAGTCCTACATGGAGACAGCATCATTCCCAGACAGACTAAGCCGCTTGACCGACGTCTCGATAGGTCTGGCCAGAAGGGTCTCGGCGCCTGGGTCAGACTCATCCAGCCAATTTGTAGGACCAGTGTCCACAATTAAGTCGGACGTCGCTGGTTAAAGTAGCGGGGGGGGGGAAGGTATTGTGTGGTGGGGGTGAAATCATGCTAATTAATTAAATGACCCATTGACCACCACAGAGAGCAAGGCAGGTAGATGTGACTGTCATGATTTACATATCCAATGAAATGAGAGGGGAGGCAACCTCAGTATAAGGCGGGAAAATACTGACCAATGGTACTCACCCTTTGACAGATGGGTTTAGGATAAGATAGGAATGCGTGAGTGAGGGAGGGGGAGGAACGAAAAAAGAGAGAGAGAGAGAGGTTCTGAGAGTAGGCTCTGCTCGAGAGAAAAGGCAGAGAGATGAGAGGAGGAGAGAAGAGAACCAAGTTGAGGCATTAGCACGAGATAGAGTCTGCAGAGGAAGGACTAAGGAGAGATGTGGAGAGAGAGAGTTGCTAACTGATGAAGAGAAAAAAAAGAAAAGAGAAAAGGAAAAGAAAAGAAAAGCAACCATGTCCATTTGATAGAGCAGACTAGAAGAGAGAGAGAGAGTGCAATGCGTTAATGCAGGAAGAAAGAAAGGAGAACAGATCGATGTCTGATAGTCACTGTTCAATCTGAACCAGGGTTCGACCTCATACCTGGCAGCGTCACTTCGTCAAGCAGAACCACAGGCCAACGCCAGTGCCAGCAGTCTAACCTGACCAGTGCCAGCAGTCCAACCTGACCAGTGCCGGCGGTCCAACCTGACCAGTGCCAGCAGTTGTGTTGTGCTTGTGAAAGTGACAGTGAAAAGAAACAAAGAAAAAAAAAGAAGAAAAGAATGAAAGACAGTGATTCGTGAATAGTTTAAGATCACCTGGCCAGGTAAAGTAGAAATCTATTTATACCCGGGTTAGTTAATGATGATTAATTTTAGATAAATGGTTTTGTGAAGTTCAAGGAAAGAGAGAATATTTTATTTTGTTTGACTCCATATGCATTGATGTTTCTTTCCATGATTATGTGTAGTAAAGTTATAGACTTTACTAGTGGTTTGATGTGACGAATGCATGATATATGAATGAGATTGTAAGCAAGCTGTGAGTGTGTTTGGGCTGTGTGCTAGTCCTTCCTCCACTGACATACCCCGAGGTTGACACCCGGCCAGGCCATCCTCGGGTCACCACATCAAGATAGGATCGCCATTTTGTTCGAACCCATCTGCGGGACAGGCGGCAAACAGCCGCTAACACTGCTCGACAGGTGCCTGGGAATCTCCAGCAACGAATCAGCCTCAACACTGTGCGGCGGCGTCTTCATGAGAACGGGCTGGCATGTAGGCGTCCTCACAGAGGTCCGGTACTGACACCAAGACACCGGCAGGACAGGCTGCAGTGGGCACAAGCCCGAATCAACTGGCACAGGCAGCAGTGGGGACGCATACTGTTCTCAGATGAGAGCCATTTTTGTATTGACATGGCTGACGGTCGTGTCAGAATATGGCGTCGACCTGGTGAACGCTATGCTGACTCCTGTGTGGTAGAGCGGAACCCTGGGGAGGCCCGAACGTTATGATATGGGGTGCAATTGGCATTAACCACGCCATAGGACCAGTCATCTTTCAGAACATTGGTCCTGGTCACAGACAGGGTGTCAATGCACAGCGCTACATCCACCAGGTGCTCAGACCCCATGTCATTCCTTTTTTTGCGCAACACCCAAACTGGACATTCCAACAGGACAATGCAAGACCACACACCGCCAGGGCCACCCAGCAATTTCTTCAGCATAACAACGTCAATGTGCTGCCCTGGCCAGCCCTCAGTCCCGATTTAAACCCAATAGAACATTTTTGGGATGAACTTGGCAGACGGTTGGACCTCCTGCGTCCACGACCAGCAACAGAGGCTCAACTTCACCAGGCCATCGTCCATGTGTGGGCTGGTTTGCCAAGGGGACGCATCAACCACCTGGTCCACTCAATGAGCCACAGGTGTCAAGCAGTTGTCCATGCAAATGGTGGCCACACACGGTATTAGGACTTCAAGCTGGTTTGTCACGTGACCTTGGATTTTCCACACAAAGACATATTGCTGATGACATTTTCACACATTACCTGTGTAATGAATCAAATCACGTTGAATTCTCGCTTCCACTGTACAATTGTGACCAATAAAATTCGCCCCTAACCTTCAGCTTGTTTTGCTTTCGCGTTTTTTATGGAAGTCAGTATACTATTCTTAAAGAAACTAATGCTGCAAAATATTTAGGCGTGATTATAGATAGTCGTCTCAAATGGAAAGAACATCACAATTTAGTATGTAAGAAAGCAAATAACATCTTAGCTTTCTTATACAGGAATATCAATTACTGCCCCCAAAAGGTTAAAGACGACTGCTACAAAACACTGGTTAGACCAGTACTGGAATATGGTTGCTCAGTTTGGGATCCTTACCATCTAAAGGACATTGATAACCTCGAAAAGATTCAGAAGAGAGCAGCACGGTTCGTAACAGGGAACCACATCAGAGAAAAGGGGAATACTAGGAAGAACATGAGGAAATTAGAATGGAAACCCTTAGAAGAGAGAAGAGCTTTTATCAAACTTAACATCTTCTTCAAAGGCAGAGCTAAAGTAATTGATATTCCAATGGAACAACTAGTATTGAATAAAAGTAGCACCAGGAGTGGCGGTCAATGTTATACCATACCTGCATCAAATATTGACAGCCACTTACATTCTTTTTATCCCAGTTCTGTACGGCTGTGGAACTCACTGCCGGGTGCCATCAAGATTGCCACAAATGCAATCTCATTTAAAAAACAAATTGATACGACAGTTTTGAGATCTGCATATTGACGATTTTCTATTTTTACTTTCCCAGATATTTTACTGTTACCTGGGCCTGAATCTGGCCATTGCTTTTAACTTCTTGAATATCGAGTGCGACCCCTTGTTGCCAAATTTGCTCCAGGGGCCAACAGTCTGAGTCGCACTATTTTATGCTATTTTATTTTACTTTTTAACATGCGCGCTGGTGACCTACTCGTTTTTGAGTGAACCAGTATTTTAGGAAGAAGAAGAAGAGTGAAAGCTTTCTGTCTGTCTTTCCCCCGCCCAGTTTCTGTCGTTTATCGCCCAGCCGAGTGCCAGGGACCCTTTCAGCTGGCTGCGGCGAGTTTTAAAGGAACTGAGAACACCAAACGCATCCCAAACCTATCCGAACTCGTGTCTGTCCGTTTCTGATTTCTATGTCCCATGCACACACGGGGTCATCCCGATAGATCCCCGCACCGATAGATCCCCGCACCGAACCGATAGATTCCCGCACCGATAGATCCCCGCATCAGTAGATCCCCGCAAAGGGTTAGGGTTAGGGTTAGGGATCTATTGGTGTCGGGAGCTATCGAGGTGCACCCGCACACACAACCCCTTCACAAGACTATTGTTGTCGCTGTTTATGAATGGCTTTCCTTGGAAACGACAATTCTGGTATGTACCTGAAGCCACATTCGAGTTCGTGCTGGAGTTTGCAACGTTCGCCGAAAACAAAAAACAAACAAACAAACAAAACCAAAAAACCCAACACGATGAGTTCATTATGTCCTTGGCCCACTGGTATAGATCAGAATAGACCACATGGGGGCTCTAGCGTTCACTTTGTTTGACATAGGATGTTTTCGTTTCAACAAGACGAAAAAAAAGTCTGTGTTTGCTATTGGTGCAACGTATTCTGCTGTTTTAATGGATCTATGCTTGCGGTGTGTGTGCATGCGTGTGTGTGTATGTATGTGTGTGTGTGGTGTGTGTGTGTGTGTGTGTGTGTGTGTGTGTGTGTGTGTGTGTGTGTGTGTTGTGGTGTTGTTGTTTTTGCTGTTGTTGTTGTCGTTGTTGTAGTTGTTTACTGGTTCATTTCTCTGGTACTTCAACACACAGCCTGTCAAATCTGGGTTTACTAGTTTGTTTACATCTCACTACTCAAACCTCAGAGATTGTTTACATCTCACTACTCAAACCTCAGAGATTGTTTACATCTCACTGCTCAAACCCTCAGAGATAGGGCTGGGCCTTTTTACTAGTTTGTTTACATCTCACTTCTCAAACCTCAGAGATTGTTTACATCTCACTACTCAAACCTCAGAGATTGTTTACATCTCACTACTCAAACCCTCAGGTGGTAGGGCTGGGCCTTTTTTCACCTGAATCCGTAAAGCCTTCAACTGCTTTAAGAATAAAAAAATATAAAAAAATATAAATAACCCGAAGTCCTCGGACCTGAGCCCTCTCACTTGATCTCCCACTCTACTCCCCCCCCCCCCCCATCTCTCTCCTCTCTACTCTTTTACTCATTCTTCTCTCCCCCCCCCCCCCCACCTCTACCTATCCCCCACCCCCACCCTCCACCCCACCCCATCCCACACCCCGACCCCAATCAATTACTTTGTCCACTCCACTGACCAAAGGAACGGGAGGCTTGGTCGTAGTGATCTGCCACGAACCATTGTCTGGCAGTTATCTGTCATCCCGAACCCCCACCCCCACCCCACCCCTCAAATCTACCCCCCCCCCCCCCCACACACACACACACACACACGCACACGGTCCCCTCCTTGTCTGTCCATATTCCTTCCACCTCCCTCGCGGTGCGGGAACTAATTACTGGCCAGGAGGCTGAGGCTGTTGAGGTAATTTAATTGAATCACTAAGGTTAATTTGTTCTCTCCCTTATCCTGGGCCTCCTGTCCCTAAACAGAGAGAGAGGGGGGGGGGGAAGACGGAGACAGAGAAGAGAGAGAGAGAGAGAGAGAGAGAGAGAGAGACAGAGAGAGAGAGAGAGAGAGAGAGAGAGAGAGACGCTGCGGTGTTGGAGAGCGCGTGAATCGCACAAAATGTTATTTATCAGTAGTAAATTGGGGTTGCAGTGATCGTTCTACGCCTGCTCACCCCTCCTTCCCCCCCCCCCCCCCTCCCCCCTCCCCTCCCTGTACCCTCCAAGCCCTCCCTCCCCTTCCCTTCTCTCGTTTTTCTCCTTTTCTTTACGTCGCTCCTCTCTCTTTCCTCTCTCTCCCTATTTCCCTCCCTCTCTCTCTCTCTCTCTCTCTCTCCTCTCTCTCGTCCGTCTGTTTGTCTGTCCGTCTGTCTCTCTCTCTCTCTCTCTCTCTCTGTTTGCTAGCCTGTCTGTCTGTCTGTCGGTCGGTCGGTCGGTCTCTCTCTCTCTCGCTCCTCTCTCTCTCTCTCTCTCTCTCTCTCTCTCTCTCTCTCTCCCCTCTCTCTCTCTCTCCGTCCGTCTGTTTGTCTGTCTGTCTCTCTCTCTCTCTCTCTCTCTCTCTCTCTCTCTCTCTCTCTCTCTCTCTTCTCTCTTATCCACTATCTCTCTCTCGTCCTCTCCTTCTCCCCCTCTCCTCTTTCTCTCTGCTTCCCTCCCTACCTCTCTCTCTCCTCTCTCTCTCTCTCTCTCTCTCTCCTCTTTCTCTTTTTCTGCCTTCCTGCCTTTCCCCCTCTCTCTCTTTGCTTCCCTGCCCTCCTCTCTCTCTCTCTCTCTGCCTTCCTCCCTCCTTCTCTCTCTCTCTCTCTCTCTCTCTCTCTCTCTCTCTCTCTCTCTCTCTGTCTCAATGTGTCTATGATCTGCCCTTTTTCCCGCTGTGATGGTCAGTGTCTGTGAATGTGGTCGTTAGGATCAATGGGAGAGCTGAGAGAAAAATGAAAGGGGAAGACGACAGGGGGCTGAACCCTGAATCATTTACTCTTCCTTCTTCTGGCGCTCAGAGAGGGTACCTGGAGGAAATCAATCTGAAGAAGCGTGAATGGTTGGCTAAACTGTATATAATAACACTAATCGTAATAACCCCCAAAGGAACATGAGAGAGAGAGAGAGAGAGAGAGAGACTCTTGACTCTTGACTCTTGACGCGCGCTTTCACGCCGCGCCATTTATTGTGAGGCCCTCGGCCCGTCCACAGGAGTACGCAACATACATTTCAACATGACAAAAACGTTTGATTGAAACGTTGATTGTAACATAATTTGTTTTCTGATTAGAGTTTCTGTTCTTCCTATAAGTATTACTATTACATACGGGTTTCTCTGGTTTTTAAGGCATAGAAAACGTACATTGCAATATCTCTTATGGTTTCGGTGTTACCGTTTTGTAGCAGACTTTCCAATGTGATTGCGTTTCTGTTACTAAAGTGTTTGAAAATGTATTTTGTTCGTAATTGCCTGTAATTTGGACACCACATTAAGAAGTGCATTTCTGTTTCTACTGTTGGGCAGAAGGGGCATGTTGTTATAGCTTCATTGTCTATGTATTTTTTATTGCCATGCAGTTCGTTTATTCCTAATCGTAGTCTTGTCAACGCTTTTCTGAACTTTGCGATTGTGATTGCGCGAAAGTATTCTTCAGTTTGGTGTATAGTTTTAAACGTATTATATGTAGTAAATCGTTCACTGTTCGCTATTTTGTTATGCCAGTAGAGAACTGATAAATACCAATCCTGACTCAAAACCGCTCTCAACCAGTTCGAGCGGTTTTTGAGTCAGGAATTGGTATTTATCAGTTCTCTCCTAGTAAACCCTACAAACAAACATACTGTGTAGGGTTATTCGTTTTTAATACTAATTTACTAAACTTTTCAGATTTTAGTTTTTGCTTAATCCTGTGTTTTCCTGGTCATTTTCAATAACATCATTTTCACGCAAACATTCATCAAATGCATCTCTGTCTTTCATGTGAAATAAAACTACGGTCTTTAACTGCTCTCTAAAGTCTTTTAAAACCGAGTTATATTTTTGACATAAAATCCACACACTTATCCCAGCATGTCTTCCACTGAAAGCTAGTTTCGACAAAGTGTTTCTCTTTTTAACTATGTCTCTTTCTGCTGAACAGTCATCTATAATAAATAGCGTTTGCGTTCCTTCAAACAATATAAAAAAGCGTTCTAGACACTCACTCAGTTTATTGCTGGGATCAACTAAAAATATGTTATCATCAGTCCATATAAACCTTCTATCATGATATGCTTTGTTCCATTTAAGTGTTGGGCAGAAAATCACAATATGATTAAAATTATAACGATAAACTGTTTGTAACAGGTTGAGGATAAATATTGTTTTTCCACAACCAGTTTGTCCACAAATTAATGAACAATGAGGGGTTTTTGTCATAAAGTTTAACTGCTCCATAGTTTTATAACAGAATTTAATCTAATTCAGTTATTATGTTTATCATACTCTCTGTTAGAACTTGTTCAGTATAATAAAATCCTATGAGACCTATATGTGTAAGATTATCCAATTCAGTTCTGTAAGATTGTTTCTATTTAAGTCACATTAATTTTGTTGCTTGTTGTTATGATCTTATATTCCTCACATTGTTGTAAGAACGACGATGGTAACTTTAAGGCGTTTAAGTCTAAGTTTTGACAGTAATATTAATTCCTTTTATAAGGGTCGTCATACGCCCACAACCCATCCCTCTCCAATCTTTAAAGACAGAAATATCAATATCATGTGAACGTGTCTCCTAATTTTCTTGCTTGGGAAGAAACTTGTAATTTTGTTAGAAGCTTTCTTAAAACCGTTTCTCTTCTGTGGAGGATGTACTGTTTTTTTACCTACGGCGTTATTTCAAATCTTTCGGCTATTGTCGTCTGGCATAAGGGGACTTACATGTAAAGGGCCAGAGTTGAAATGCTTTTTGAAAACTTTTTTGACGGCTAAAATGTAATGGGCTTAAGAATTCAAAATTTATTTCCCATTCTAATAGGGTTCATCACGTGCATTTGAGGTCAGCGTTTTCGAATATTTTATCTCTTCTTACTCGGGCACCAGGATTATTTGCTTCTACATTGCGTAGTTGTTCTAGTTTAGGGGAACTTTTTGTTGTCGCTAACCTCTTTGCGTTCTTCGCATAAGCGCCTCTTTACGCTGTACTCAAACTACCATACAAAAGAGCCTACTATAACGAATTATCCCTATCCGACACGCCCCTCAGGTCTTTTAATTCGAAGGTTATACACCCTACAGGAGCTAATGTAACTTGGTTCTTCTGGCCCACGCGACATGTTTTATTACAACGTATTATTGTATTTCCAAAACAATGTGAAGGTTATCACATTTCACGTGTTTCCCTGTTTGTCTGCAATTCTCGGACTCTTTAAATCGCAGCCCGACCTCCCCCAACACAAACTAATCTCGTTCTTTAATACTGTAAAACCATTCAGGGGAATTGTCCTGATATCTTTATCACTATCCGCCAATATGCGCATTCCTGGAATGGAAGAGCTCATTAAAACAGTGAGGGCCTTCCATCATATAAGTTTTCTCAGTGCTCAGCTCATATAATGAACATAGGTAATGAATGTAATGCAAGATTGGCGGACTTTCCCTCATATTAGTTGTGCTTGGAGTAACTCTATAACTCTATGATTGGTTAGCTGCCAAAGGCCTAACTTTTTAGCTAGCTCTTTATCAAAATAGTAACCTCTTTCTTCTTCAGGCTTGAATGTTAACATTGTTTTCAGATTGACATTGTTAGTTTGAGGAGTAATGTCAAGTGACTCATTGCTTTTTAGGGAGCAAAAACCGTAATAAAACCATCAGGTATTGTTAAAACTGGTCTAACTTTGGCCCTGTTTTGTCATCTTTAGAACCTTATTATTCTCCTTGGCTTTGCTTATATTAAAACCATACGACTTTGTAGAATATTTCATGGAGCGCGACGTTCTGGTTCGCATTCGTTATCAATAGCATGTTCTAAAAACGAAGGGCGCGTCTTGGGTTGTTATTGTTACAAAACATTTTTTAAACGGAAATATAAATGTGTTCATTTTAAATATATGATGCTAAATATTTCTGTTGGGCCGCACTACGATCTTAAAAATTAAACAAACTGAAACCCTTGACAGTGCTGTGACCCAGACTAACACTTTTCATAAAAAGGTGAGTTACTCCATTAAGCAGCTATCTTACCCCTGTTAAAAAAGAACTGCCATGCAAAGTGTGGTTTAGTCATCGATGCAGTTTTATCGAAACCAGTTAAACTTTGCTGGTTTTGTGCTTCCAACTGGGTGTGGGTGTAGTTTGTGATAATTTAATCATCCGATCCTTTGGTGAGGTCAGTGTATAGATTCATTTTTATTAATCCATTCAGGACGTATTTGACTGAACTGCATGACATTACCTATTGACTCAACCGTTTTATCCATTCAGCAACAGACTTGACATGAAGCTTTTGAAAAGGATCTGTAACGAGACAATATTAAAGCCAGAAGACTTTTAGACAAAAGTCGGATCTTAATCATGGCTTAGGCACCCTTTTTATTGGGGCGTGCTCAGAAATATTAAGTATGATTGGAAATCCTCCTTACACATCTTTCTCTTCAGGACAGGGTTCACTCGGGTCCATAGAGCAAGAGCATAAAACAGCATGGGACACATTTATCTTAGTCACTTCTAAGGGCCTAACTCAAGCAGGAATAGAAACGAATAAATGACTCTATTCGTACTTACGTTTGGTGTTTGCTAGGTTACTAGCACAGCAAGATCGAGCATATCTGATCCTTTCTATGTCTTTGTTGCCACCAAAACCAATTACTTAGCCAAATTTAAGAGGACGCCTTTATTCTATGTTGATTTGCCTTCAAGTATAAAAGTATCAAAATGTTTTACAATACGCAAGATCGAAAGTAGACCTTTGCTGTTGGGCATGGTTTATACATGCTACCTTCTGACCTCAGACTCAGGTAGGAACAATAATGAACTACAACATATGAAATTCTTGTGCAGGAAATGAACAGAAGGTTGTACAAAAACGACATAAATTCTGAGCAGTAATATTGCAAGCAGTGTTAAAAAAACAAGATGACACCCCCAAGAATAAGTCATATCCCGTGGCCCAAAAGCCCGAAGCCGTTGAAGAGCGGTCTCTGTTCGCGTGAACCATGAATATGAAAGGGACAGTGCTTGTTCGTGGATTACTGGGCCTAGGATTAATTGGTCTTTATCTTACTAAAAATTAACCCAACTATTTAGAGAAACTAATGTCCATATGTGCTCGGCGCTAAAGCAAACTACTTTGATCGCAGTAGACAAAGCCAGTAACAATACCTTCTATATACCTGGTAAGGTCTATAGCGTTACCGGCTATTTTTTAAATAAACACGCAAGATGGTTAAGTTGTTTTATTATACCATGATTTATCAGGCGGAGGCGATGGTGGCGGAGGCACTGGACTTTGACCTCCACCGCCACCTGTTAATAGCCAACACCAGTTGTACTTATTGCAAATCTAAGGCCGTTATAACGTCGTAATGTGACAACCTTGCTCTTAAACTGTGTTGTATGCGTTTCTTTGCGTTGTGTCTTCATATAAATTCTTGGGATAGTTTCTCTTATTTCTGATCACTTGAGTTCGTAATTGTTCTCGGTTAGTAGGACAAACGTTCTAGTAAATCTTGCTGATCTTCTTGTTCAAGATCTTTTAGTCTTTGGGTTATTCTTTCTTTATTCAGACTAAGTTGGCGTCATAGCCTCAACGAGTTTTTCTTTTTCTTTTTTAGATGCTATTATTTCACCAGTTTTGCTTATTTGTTGTTAATTCGCCTCTAAGGGTTCTATAAAGATGTCAAGGGCCGCTATTTCTCGCATGGGTAGCGTGGTGAGTACTGTTATAGTCTTTAATGTGTTTCTTCTGAAAAAAACTGGTTTCTGCTCTATTGCATTTATTAATTCGTCGGCCGATGATTTAATTCTTTAGTTCCATGTTTTGCATTTGGTTATTCTGTCGGCGAGTTTCCTGCGGTGTTTTGAAGTTTAGCTAATGCACTCCCATCTAATTTCGGTCTAACAAGGACAAGGCGATTTTGATGTTTCACACTGAGTCTTTGTATATTTGTACTCTTGGCTAAAAAACTTTGATGGGTTCTGGTTTAGTTGTAAGCCGAACAAGTTGTCCTTGATCGTTTTTCACAGACAAACGACCATCTTTTATTCTAAATCAATGGGGTCTATAATTCGGGAGGTTCAGGTCTTAAAACTTTGTAAAAATGCTCCAAACCTGTCTTCGGTTAAATTCAGCCGTATTGAGAGCGTTGAGCGATGCGTATCAAGGAGCCGTTTCACTCATGTTGTCTCCAGGATCTAAAACATCATAATTTCGCCTTCAATGCCTCCATGTTTGTAAATATTTAACTTTTTATTTTGTTTTTTAAAAAAATGTCACAAGCATATGGCTCGATTCTTGACGCCATAGAAGACTTAAAAGAACTTTGCGTTGAAGGGAAATAGGGATATTACTTGTTCAAATAATCCATCTACTTATTGATGCGGATCAAATTTACTGTCAATTTCCGGACCTGGAGCAGATGAAGTGATTGTGCCAGGGCTCTGCGCGTCTTATTTCAAAATAGAACTGTTCAACAACAGACACAAACAGGACAGTTGTCCGAACTGGACGGGCAATCGTTAAGAAAATTTCTATCAAACCTTGAGGGGCAAGAAATATTTCTTTACCAATGGCAGACATATTTTTAACATATTCTGGATCTATGGCTAACCGGGAATGAAAGGGTGATCTGCGTTTCAAGGAATCGAAATGAAGAAGACTAAAACATAGAATAGGCGCCGCAGATACTAAAGTCGGTATAAAAAGTATGCAGCTGTAAATTTTGCTTTATGGAAATCGTTTCCTCTTAGAGTTTGAGTTGTTAAAAGCGCTGCCCTCTATCCGGGAGCTTTATAAGACAGATTGTCATATGAACTAATTTTAATGAATACAAACGCGTTATCAAATCATAGGACACCGAAGCAAGTACAGCATTTCTGAATCTCGTAGGAGTTTTGGACGTTGTTGCAAAAACCCTAATTTAGCAAGGGCTGATTGAGCTACAATATCCAGTCAAAATTAGCATATATTTCGAAAGAGTGATTCATCTACAACTAATCCAGAAGCAGGCAGAAATATATGGACATTTTAGTTTAGTGTCGCAGCAGATCGCATAAAGGTATTTTATTGCTGTGTGAAGATGAAGAACCGTTCAAAAAGAGGAAGTGAAAGTTTATTAATCTAAAATAAGAAAGTACAATGTTCGATTGAGGGTAGTCCTAACCAAATCTCGCTAGGGGCTTAACCTTATCAGCATTTTGATGAAATAGGAAATCTGTTTGGAGGCGGGAGGTTGTAGAAATCAACAGTTGCCTTGTGGTCTAAAGATTTACATCTTCACAATGTTAGGCTTGATGTTTATTTAACAACGAAAGAGGTTTATGGATTGACCTAAGGTAAGAGGATAATCAGTTGCATTGGATGCGGGAAGAACTGTGAGAGACGTAATAACCATTTCAAAATTGATAACGAAGAGAAGAAGCCGATAAACCGATTAATGTACATTTGTTGTTAATATATGATGCGCAGCTGAATATTCAGGAAAAACAGATTAAAAAGAATACATACTAAATTATTTTTTTCATTTTAAAATGATGTCTGTTCAGGTTTATCAAATGTGCTACAGCGCCAGAGTCGCAAAGACGGGATAGTAGAAAAGCCTAACATAAAAACTTCAGATAGCCTAACATTACACAAATGCAACAAAACTAGAGCAGGACCTTTCAAATACAGCAAACAAACGAAGGTTTCGGGCTGACTGTAAGGCTGTTACATATTTAATACTGAAGCTTCAAATGTAAGTGCCTTTCAGCAGGAACGAGTGTAGGCCTCTTAGCAACGGGATAGGGCACCAGCGGCTTACCTCTAGGTGGTTTGTCTTTGGCTCTTGGCCTGTGTTCTTTAGCTGTAGGTGCTGCTAGCAAAAAATTAAAAACTAAAACTCCAAAAGCACACAGCTATGGTTCACTAATAAACAGCTAAAGTAGTTCCTTCATTCTGATAATAAATAAAGCACTAGATGACTCAACATCACGGATTGAAGAATTTAGTCGTTCTACAGGTGGTTTTAATGACTTACAAAAGGACAAAAGTTTGATCTTCAAAAGGAAGGCAAGAGCAAGTTTTCTCAACTGCAGACACTGAGCAGATAAAAAAGGAATGCTTTAAAAAAAGTAACGAAACATTAAACTTCTGTCTAAAACAGCTCACATTAACCCGCAAAAAGGTGTTTATCTTTAGTTTATGAGTCAAGCACAACAAAAGACTGTTGATATTGATTCTGATTAATTATTTTTTTTTTAATTAAATAAATATTTTGAGTTAGAAAGAAAACTCAACATGGCTAAAGATTTTGAGGCCAGAGAATTGTTTGAAGGAATGCTCGAGAAGAGCGTTTGTCAGAGCTTTAAATGATATTGATTTAGATGTCATTGACGCCCAAACGTTACGGGAAGTGTTGTCATGCTATTTCCAATTCCGGGTTAAACTAACAATTGACCCGCAGTTAAAGTAATGTTAGCTGTTTAATCGACTGTGTATCAAATAAATGAAGAAAACCTAGAAGTTGGTCTCAACTAAACAACAGACTATCTATCTCATAATGACTTGAACACACCTGGTTTGGGCAGGACCAGTGCTTACTCAGTTAGATGTGCCGCTGAAGAAGCCAAAATTGAGAGGCTCCGGTGGTCAGAGGGCGAGTCTTAGAGATTAGATTAAACAGGTAAGTATGCACCGATTGTAGGCAAGGCTTACATTCCACTACCTCCAGCATTAGTCGCAAAAAAGAGCAGTTTCTAATCATAAAGAATTCAGACAACAAATGTTTTCTGTGGTGTGTTCACGCAGGAATGCAATCACGTCGCAAAAAGCAGAGTGAGGTGTCTAAACTATCAGCCTTTAATCAATGATCTTAACTTTAGTGGGGGGTCCTTTCCTGTTAGTGTGACCCAATTGATCGGTTTGAAGAACAAAAAAACCAATACTGTTAATGTATACCATGGGATGAGGAAACAAAATCTTCTGCGATTAAAGTGTCAAGAACAGTCCAACAATAGGCGAGCCAGACAAAAATATGTTTTGACTTACTACTGATTTTTTCACCAGCAGGGCTACCGCATTAACATTGATACGAAACAATGAGTAAACTAATGCAGAATACTTCTAAGATGGACATAAACAAGGAATTCTGTAGAAATGTTTAACAAGAATTCCATCTGTTCTGTTAAAGCGGCGATGTGAACCATAAGAAACACTGTATTGGTCCAGTTGACTGTAATACAGCGAAACTAATTATGCCCCCTCTGGATCTACAGTTAGTTTTAAAGAACTGGAAGAGGATGCAAAATTCCCATATGTTGTTTACGCAGACTTGAATCACTCTTTGTTTCCTTATGAAGGGACAGCGCCACAAAAACTTCGAAAAAACAGTCTTAATGAGTAATCATCAGATTTGTTCATTTGCCTTCATTGTTGTCAGGTTGGATGGCGCCTTTTCAGCACCAGAATTGTATAGAGGCCCAGATTGCTTGCAGAATATCTTAGAAGCATGCAGAAAGTGCGTACGCCTGTTCTAATAATCTGGAAGTTTATCTGAAATCATAATGACGCCTGAGGACCAGAACAGGATGGACTCAGCCCACATTGTTGGATTTGTGGTTTAGAACTCTGGAGGGAAGCCAATCCGACGGTAAGAGACCATGATCAAATTAGTGGGGAAAGTTCAGAGGGCAGGCACACAATGCAATCTTCAACTAAAGTTTGAACCAAAGACATGGAAGCTGCCCATCTATTTCATAACTTGCGAGGTTACGACTCTCATCTTATAATGAAAAGCAGTGGACGATGCCTTCAGGGTGTCATGCATTGCACAGTCATCAGAAAGTACCTGTGGGTTTTCACTTTAAATAACATGTCTTTTTATGACTCTATGCAACACATGATGGTTTCATTGAGTCACTGGCTATGTCTTAAAGTCCTGCCAATAACGGGAAGAATATTTTAAACCCAACACTTGTTAGAAGGGTGTTTACCTTATGAGTAGTACTGAACAGTGGAAAGGTTTGACGAAGATACACTTCTTCTAAAGCGCGTTCTTTCTAGTCTTAGAGGGAGGACATCAGTGATTCTGAATTACAATTGCTCAAGATGCGTGGCAGAGTTTAGAGTGTTTAAACGTGGAGACTATCACATGACTCCTACTTGATGCTGATACAGTTTGTTGGCGGATCTTTTGAAATTATAGAAAGACCTGCATGAAACATTATAGCCATGGATCCGCGCATTACATTTCTGCGCGGGATGAGTTAGTTGGACTCTTTCTTAAGTTTACTGGGAGTAGAGAGTGATTTATTGTCTGACCTGCCATGTTAGATGATGGAAAACGGTTTGCGTGAGGAATTAGTATGGCGTCGCACCATACTGTAAGAAACACAATTTACTTGGACGGACTTTGATCCAAGTAAAAGTCTAACTATCTCATGTTTTTAGATGCAAACAATCTGTATGATGGGCAAGGCGCAATCACTGCCATTACGTAACTTTAAAATGTACACAGGCGCGATCCCGAATAATATTCAAAATGATTAAAGTGGTTGCGGCAGTTTAACGACCTGATCCACAGGTGGGTTTCATTCTAGAAGTTGATTTAGAATATCCTCATGAACTCCATGTCCTGCATAATGACTTCCATTAGCTGCAGAAAGCCTTGAAGATGAATCCAACAGAACCACCTAAACTTGTTTTGCCTATTCGGGGCAAAAAAAATTTGTTGTCATTACATACTTCTGCACTTTTATTTAAGACATGGGTTGAAGTTGACTGCTGTTCATCGTATAATTGCTTTAGATCAAGAAGTCTATGAATCCATACATCTAGGAAGAACACTGATCAGAACTAAATCCGCAGATGTCTTCAGAAATTAAGATTTTTTCAAGTTGAGCTGAACAACAGCTGTTTCGGAAAGACTATGGAGAATCCACAAACGTCAAGATGTTAGATTAGTCAATAGAGACGAAGCAATTCATAGCTGACTGCAAAACCTAATTATCAGGGACTTCAGACGATTTTCATGATCAGCTTTTTGGCATAATGATGAAAAAAAAGAAAGTCAATTGGTCAAGCCCGTTTTTAATTGGGGTTTACTGTTTTAGAATTATTCAAAGCTTTTGATGTTAGAATTTCTTTATGACTACTTTAAGCCCCTGTATCTAAGTTCCAGATTGCTTTACACAGATACAGATAGTTTTGTTATAGATATCCCTACTGAAGACATCTATAAATGACAATGGGAATTAGAAAGAATAGCTTAAAGGGCATGCGGTGGTCTGACACGTCGATTATCCTAAGATTCGCCTTTGGCATTCAATTACTAATAGAGGTGTAGGAAAGTTGAGGATGAATTATCTGGATAGGTGATCAAGGAGTTTGTTGGTTTAAGGTCTAAAAATGTACAGTATTTCTAGCCAAGAAAACAATCAAAAAGCAAGGGAATATCTCGCGTGTTTGATGCAGTCGAGCATATGGCATGACAATACAAAGAATCATTGTTTGGCAAATATAAGACTTTTAATTCGTGACAACGTTAAAAACTGCGATCTATCTACATGGATCAACACAAACAGTGGTAACAAAGAAGTCATTGATCGAACAAACACAAATAACGGGTGTTTGTTAATCCAGAGTTTTCATATGGAATTGGGCACTGGAGGACCGCAATAAACAGGGGGTTTTTATTTTTCATCACTTTATTATAAGATCAATATAGCTTCATCCAATTCATTTAATCTTTTTCATGTTGCTTGGGAGGCGTTCGAATTTTTTTTTATTATTTCAGATATTCTTTTTCCCAATTTGGGGGTGTCACGAGTTTGTCTCGAGGCCTACGACGTTGACCCCCCAGGGTGGCGGAATTACTTATTTGTTTATTGTCGTGGCTGTTGTCTGTTACCGTCCCTTAGTGTGGATTGTGGTGCGGTGGCACTTGTTATAGTCAGCTCAACTACGTTGTGCTTCTCTCTCTCTCTCTATCTAATTACACCGCCCGTGCTATTCATCATGCAGTTCACGGAGTGGCGGTACCTTTCTCTCGAACTTTCTGTCTTCGGCTCTCGCCTGTCTTTTTACCAGTCGCACGTGCTTCGTTTCTTTTAGTTGAAGTATGCTCACTATGTGACGAGCATGGCATGTTGGCCCCATTGCTGGGGGGGGTAGCTCTTCACTCGAGAGGGTAAGATGTCTCTGGGGGGCGGGCCTGCTCCTGTCCGGGTTCTTTACTTGTCATCGAGAGTACGTCTGTACTTTCAATTCCTGCAGTCGGCCTGTTGGAGAGGGACATGCTTCTTCTATTTCCGCATTTCGCCTCTGTCTCTCGGATGGACAGAGGGTGAGAGAGTCCTTGGGAGCCCTCCGCTCTTCGGGGTTCCCCACGGGGAGCTGGTAAGCATCAGTTTCGTGGTATGTTTGTTTGATTTGTTGTTGTTAGCGGCTTTAGTCTTCGGCTTTTGCGCAATTATTTTCTTTTGTTTTCGGATTGTAAAGGAATTTTGTGTGAGACCTGTTTTCTGGTTAATCCATCTTTAACTGTCCATTCTAAAATTATTTCCAAAATTCTTTCTCGTTTATGTATCTGGTGATTGCGGTAGTCGGTGGGGAAGGAGTGAACTGGCGATTCAGGTTGGAACTTGCTTGGTCTCGCTGTCCGCCCCTGTCACATTCTCGGACTGTATCCATCGGGCCACCGTCGTTTGATGTGTGCAAGGAGAAGTGTTTTATGTTCACGGAGCGATTAGGTTTGCGTACGGCATGATTTGTCGTTCGGGTGCGTGGTTGGAATTTGTGGTATTTTGAAATGTGTTTATAAATGTGACGAGTTTTGCCTTTTGAAATTAGTATTTGCTAATGTGGTGGCATTTATTAAGCGATGGTCGCTGTGTTGATTTATTTTCCTAAGGAAGGAAGCGTTAAGGTGAGTGGAGAAGAGTGAAGATATTCTATTGTTTTATAACTGTTGATTTAATGCAGTCTTTTATCTGCATCGTGTGAGAAGGACTTGTTTCGATGGTTGGATTTTCTTGGGTGGTTGAATACACTTCCCTCGCCCATCATGCGAGAGGCTAAGACTTGACAGCAATGTCAGAGGTATGACGGCAGGGTTACAGTACCCTTCTTCTTCTCCTTCCTCTTCTTTCCCTCCTCTCGACTCTCCTCCCAGTACGTCTCCACTCCGGGGGTTCACCTGGAGCTCGATCTGGGATGGCGGCCACGTTAATGGTTCGAGGGCAGTTCTGGATGAGACCACGGACGGGATGGTGCCCACACGCTGATCGAGGGCCACGCCTTGGTCGGACCGAGGGCTGGTAGAGACGCCCGCCGTCTTGACTGGCCGGCCTGGACCCCGTCCTGGACTCCAGAGTAACAGCTACGTCCACCCCCCCCCGGGACACGCTTATCATGCCCGCTTGGAAGTCGAGGGTTGTCGGTTTGAGCGATCCCTGCGAGGACCAACCCGGTCGGAGCCACTAGTGCGACAGGGTGCTCAGCAGATCGACTGGGGCATGGGTGAGTGTGCACGCACTACATGGTGTTAGGAAGGGTCAATGTGGATATATTTCTTTTAATTGTGTAATTTGTCATATGTGTGGAATGCTGTAAGTGTGATCATATGCGTCGTTATGGCGAAAACTTATTTATAATCGGGGCATGTTGTGGGGTTGCGGGAAGTGCTTGATGTGGTTGTGCTGTTGTGTGCGTTGGAGTGCTTGATCGTGATTGTGCATGTTTGTGTGCGTTGGAGGCTTGATCGTGTATGTGCTGTTGTGTGCGTGGAGTGCTTTATTGTGATCGTGCATGGTGCGGTGTTGGAATGTTTATTTTGCTGGTTGGAATAAATGGGGTGTTGTATGTAAAAAAATCTTTATGTGTGGGCTTTGCGTGAGCGTGTGAGGTCCAGTCACTCCCTTCACTCCACCCTAGAACGATCTCCGTCAGGGCAGACCTCCAGGGGTCGGTCGTGACAAATTGTGGGGGCTCGTCGGGCTGTGAAGGGCTCTGGCTGTTCTCTCTCGTTCGCAGAGTACTGTTTAGTTTTGTCTGTTTTGTATATGTTTTGTCAGTTTTTTGGTGTGTTTGTTGTGGGTGGTTGGCTGGGTGACTTAGGAGTGAAGGGAGTTTGTTGTGGCTGAGGGCACATCCGGCGTGACTCGGGAGTTGAGGTGAGACCTAGAGGAGTCGACCGCGTCCAGACCTCCTTCCCGGGTACCTCAGGCAGGTACGGCAGTAAGTCTTGGCCCTTCTGTTGTCGCTTCAGTCTTCCATTCTGTGTTGTATTTTGCCAGTTGTTATTTTTTTCTCTTACAGCGTTGTGAGTACAGGGGGGTTGTATCGGGACGTAGTGTTTTTTTTTTCCTCTCTCGGATTCCGTCTGCTAGTTTTTTTTTTTGTTTTTTTTTTTCGGACCAGCACACCCGCATGTTGCTCGTGCTGTTTTTTGGTAGGGCCGGTGTTGCAGAGTGGGGCAAGCCGGACATAGTTTTTTGTTTTGTTTTTTTTTTTTTGGTGAGCCCCACCGCCTGTTGTCGTGCTGTTAGAGCGCGGTGTTGCCAGGTGTTGGGAGCAGCCGGAACTTGTCGCCACCACGCACACACAACATAACACACATCTACATGCCCCTAATATTTGTTTTTTTTGTTCTCTCTAGTGGAATTGTTTTTCCCTGTATTTGGAAACTGTAGGATATTCTCTGTCATGGCGAGTCCCGGCGCTGGTGGTATGGCGGAGTGTGGTGAGAAGAAGGGTATTCAAAATGTTACTGTAGTCCTCTATTAGTCAGTACTTCGATACGTAACTTCTACCTATTCCAGGTGGCGTAGCAGGTAGTCCGTGTGTACTTTTTACTACCTCTTCGCTGGAGGGTCCCCTGTCGAGACCCATGACTGGCACTTCCGCTCGGAGGGAAGCGTACAGGAGTTTAGCGAAGAAACTGTGGGGGGCTTCTGTTGAGTCGCAGAGACCGAAACCTTGTCTCTCTCCAGGCTTCCCCTCGTAAGGGGCTGCCCCAGAAGACTTTCTTTTGGAAAGTCGAGACCCAAGGGAGGGGTCAGACGGTTTCATCTCCCGTGTCAGGGAGTGGTGAACCCCCCGCTCAGGATATCACTCTGTCCTTTTGTTTCTGGAGCGGCAGCGTAGTGAAGAGCTGTAGGCAGAGCTCTCGTGGGTAGAGGCAGTCAGGCAGAAGGCCTGCGTAGGGAAGAGCGCAGAGAAGAGGTTGCTGGTAGAAGCTTCTTGTAGGAAGAGGCAGGCGGAGAAGCTGTCCGTAGGGAAGAGCGCAGAGGGAGGAGGCTGCTCTGTGCAGGGAGGAGTGACAGACAGGGGATTTGGCGTAAGGAAGAAGCTATTTGCGTAGGGAGGAGGCTGATAGACTGGTGGTTCAGCGTTTGGGGGAGGCCTTGCTCCAGTCGGGAAGGACGAGTTGGATCAACGTAGAGAGGAGGCTGCCAGACAGAGGCTCTAGCAGGGGAAGAGATGGAGCAATTTCTTTTGCGGCCTTCCGCTTCTGTATCCATGGGGGTTAGTCACCAGGCGGTGATAGAGTTAGGGCCCAATGTTAAAGCTTCAGTGTTCAGACTAGTGAGGACATTGATATGTTATTAGGCCTTTCGACAAGGTTGCTTGTTCATACCAATTGTCTGAGGAGAAAAGGCTATGCACATTTTTTCCTGGATTATCTGGTGAGGCAAGGGCGTGTGTGCTCACTTAAATGAAGGGCGCGTTTATGCTGACATTGCAGTTGGCTCTGCGTAAGCGTTTCACCTTACCCAGAGACCTACAGGAGGAAGTTTAGGTCATGAGAAGAATAATGATGAGACCTTCGTTGCAGGTTTGGTGAGAGGCTGCGCGAGTACTCTAGGGTACTGGCGTCAGTTAGCCAAGTTGGAGCTGGAGGATTGATACTCATTGAACAGTCACAAACACTGTGTTCCCCAGAGTTGAGGATCGGATAGGCGCAGGACAGCACCTCTGATTTCGCGGCTGCGATTCACACAGCTGAGGTGTTTGCTGAAGCTCGTAGGCTTATGGGCATCGCCCAGATACGGAGAGGAAGCCCTCCACAGGATTTGGTTTAGCAATTAGTTGCGACAACCGATAGTGGGGTGTACAAGGCAGGGCAGTTCATCGGGAGGGGGAATTTTTTTTTTTTTTCCCAAAAAAAGCGCCCCGCACTTGTGTAGGTGTTTTCTTTGTGGTGTCCTGGCCACATCAGGAAAGATTGCCTAGAGCCGCGGTAGTCATGAGGCTAGTCATTTCCATAGTCTCGTGACTCGGCTAACGTGGGTTACATCCAGCTTCTGGTGATTCAGAGTGCCCAGTGTTTATTCTCTGTTGTTGGTTCCTCATGGTCGACCCATTCAGGGATTCGGTGGCATAACGCTCTTTGTTGATAAGGATTTGGTTTCGCATGAAGCGGCGGGGCGTCTCAGTTTATGATGTGTGGGGGTTGGAGGCTGGTTTTACCTCACCGTTCCTTCTGTACTTATCCTATTCCACCCCTACTTCTGTGGCGAGTAGTATGGGCCATCGCGGGGAGGATCTGTATTCCTTATCATGGGAATACCTGTACTTTGCTGACGGACGCAGTCAGTCCGTTGTTCTACGGATCTGCCCGTAAGGGCGTGGTGTGTGAGTCACACCACGCGGCCAAAGCTAAGAAAGCAGGACAGGAATTGCGTCCCGTTCTTCAGCCGATCTCTGACGAGGGTTCTGGCAAGGGCCGATCCTGCTAGCAATTATCCGTCTTAGGCCAGGGACTTGAATGTCAACGCCTTCGACGACTTGTGGATCGTCCAGCTCAGTTGCCCGGGAACGCCAAGGTGAGTTCAAGCTCCACAAGGGGATCCTTTTTAGGGTTTTCCACCCAGGAGATCGTTGTGGCAAGCAGCTTAGACTTAGTGGTTCCCCAAATCCTGAGTGAGTCTGTCTCGGCAGGCCACGATTCCCCATGGCCAGGTCATATGGGCTCAAGCGGACTCTCGAGCGAGTTAGGCAGGGGGGATTTTTCTGCCAGGGATGAACTCACAGGTTAGCCAGTACTGCCGCAGTTGCGGATAGTCAGCCAGCGGACAACGCCTAAGGGTCGCTCGAAGCGTGTTCCTAGGGTTCAGTGCCACTCGGTTGGGGAGGCATTCAGAGGTTGGGGTTACCTGGTGGACCCATACATCCTCTATCCGATTCGCGGTCACTGCTACACTTCGGTTTTAGTGGTAGGAATTGAGGGTTCGATTTACCAGTGGCTGTCCCGCTTAGGGATATCGATGCCTACTGTTGCTGAATCTCTCAGGCAGATTTGGAGCGCACTGGCGTGCCCAAGAGAAGTACGGCGGAAGTTTTGTAATGGAGGTTGATCATCATCCTCTCCAGTGCTGGACCGGATCCGGCAGTCAGTCATCGACTCTGGAGGTTAGGCCTGTGGAACTGCAGTCATGCGTTCACTTCCGTCATATCAAAGGGTTCCTGTAATACGGATTGATGACTTTCTTTGCCGAGTCCGTAGTTAGCATATTGGAAAATCAGTCAAGAGGGACTTCCCTCAACCAGGGTTATATCCCTTTTTGGTCTCTGTATAGGTGTAGGGCAGTTTTCACTTCAGGAGGTTAACGGTAATGAATCTCCAATGGTTCGGATTTGTCACTTCATGGTTGGAAGGTATGCTAGTTGTTTGATAAATGTAGTAGTATGTATGTATTTCCCCGTGTGCTTCTATCGTGGATGTTTGTATGTGATTCATCGTACTCTGTCGTTCACAGAGAGGTGGGTTCGCGTTCCCAGGTTGTGAGTTGCACAGCGACAAGGTTCAAGGAGCACTGTATCTCAGAGAGAAACAGATGCTTTTAGAAGGGTGGAGTTTGTCACGAGTTTGTCAACGAGGCTACGACGTTCGACCCACCCAGGGGTGGCGGAAATACTTATTTTGTTTATTGTCGTTGCTGTGGTCGTTGTACCCGTTCAAATTGTGTGGATTGTGTGCGGTTGCACCTTTGTATAGTTCAGTCAACTTCGGGTTTGCTTTCTCTCTCTTCTCTCTAATTCCACCGACCCGTGTATTCATCCTGCAATGTCAGGCGGCCGGCAGGTACCTTTTCTCGAACGTTCTCGTAAATATCGGCTCTCGCCTGTCTTTTCGTCCATGTTCGCCTCTTCGTGCTTACGAATTCTTAATTAGTTTGAAGTATGCTCACTCTGTGACGCGGCATGGCTGTTTGGCCGCTTGCTGAGGGGGTTAGCTCTTCACTCTACTCTGAGCGGAAGATGTCTTGGTGGGCGCTCTGCTCTCACTGTCCGGGTTCTTTACCTTATATCGAGAGTACAGTCGTACTTTCAATTCTGCAGAGTCGGCCTGTAGGAGTGGGACATCGCTTCTTCTTATTTCCGCATCTTCGCCTCTGTCCTTCGACTGGACATGAGGGTAGAGAGATTCCTTGACCCGCCTCTTCGGGGTCACCCACGGGTAGCTGGTAAGCATCAGTCTCGTTGTCTGTTTGTTTTGATTTGTTGTTGTTAGCCGGCTTAGTCTTCGCTTTTGCGCAATTTTCTTTTGTTTTCGAATTATGTAGAGAAATATTGTGTGAGTCTTTTTCTCTGGTTATTCCATCTTTAACTGGCCATTCTAAATTATTTCCAACATTCTTTTCTGATTAGTATCTGGATGATGCGGTAAGTCGGTGGGAAGAGAGAACCTGGCGAATCAGGGTTGGAACTGCTTGGTCTCGCTCGTACGCCACTGTACTTCTCCGGACTTTTATCCTCGGCACGTTGTTTTGTGTGCAAGGAGAACGAGTTTTATGTTCACTGAGCGTGCGTACGCATGATTTGTAGTTCGGTTGTGCAGTGGATGAAATTTGTGTTATTTGAAAGTGTTTATAAAAGTGACAGTTGTGCATGAATTATATTGCATATGTGGTGGCCTTATTAAGCGATTGGTCGCTGTGTTGGATTTATTTCCTAAGGAAGGAAAGCGTTAAGCGTGAGTGAGAGGAAGAGTGAAGATAATTCATATCTGTTTTAACCTGTTGATTTAATGCAGTCTTTTATCTGCATCGTGTTGAGAAGACTTGGATTCGATGGATTTTCTGTGGTGCGTTGAAATAACATTCCTCGCCCATCATGAGTGGATAAGACTGACAGAATGGTCAGACGGTACTAACGGCAGGGTTCCGTAACTTCTTCCTTCCTCCAGTCCTTCTTCTTTCCTCTCTTCGACTCTCCTCCCAGATACGTCCTCCCCCTACCGGGGGCTTTCACCTTGGAGACCGATCTGGATGGCGCCACGTACTGGTCGAGGCCACGTTTTCTGGTTGAGACCACGGACGGGATGGTGCCACACGCGATCGAGGCCACTCTTGGTCGGACGAGGGCTTGGTAGAGACGCTCCGCCGTCTTGTCTGGCCGGCTGGACCCCCGTCCAGGACTCAAGTAACAGCTTGTCCCCCCCCACCCGGGGACCGCTTTCACTGCACGCTGGAAGTCGAGGGTGTCGGGCTTTGAGCTCCGACTCCTGCGAGAACCAACCCGGCTCGGAGCACCTAGTGAGGAGGGTGCTCAGCAGACTCGACAGGGGCAGGGAGTGTGCACGCACTCCATGGTTGTTAGGAAGGTCAATGCGAAATATTTCCTTATAATGTGTATTTGTCATTGTGTGAATGCTGTAGTGTGTTCATATGGTCGTATGGCGAAATACTTATTTATAATCGTGCATGTTGTGGGTGCGGGAATGTGCTTGATTGTGGTTGTGCATGTTGTGTGCGTTTGGAGTGCGTGATCGTGTTGTGAGTTGTTGTGCGTTGGAGTGCTTGATCGTGATTGTGCATGTGTGTGCGTTTGGAGTGACTTTATTGTGATAGTGCATGGTGCGTGTGTTCGAATGTTTATTTTGCCGTGTGAATAAATGGGGTGTTGTATCGTAATCTTTATTGTGTAGGGGGGCTCTTGGGAGGTGTGAGGGTTCAGTCACTCCCTTCACTCCCACCTAGACGATCCTGTCAGGGCAGACCTCAGGGTCGGTCGTGGTCAGCGGGGTTTGAGTTGTAGGTGATCTGGATGATTTAGCATGCATTGATTAATCCCCGAAAATGTTTCCTTAATAGCATTACACGCATGAAATGATTCCCGTATCATTTTCAAGGTCTCTTCCTTTACCATTCTTGTTTCGTTCTGCACTTCCTTCTGAGCTTCCATTTTAAACTCAAATATATTTACGTAAATTAATTAAAGCGGAACTGCGTCTGGTGGGATTATCTGCAGTTTCTTCCTTCACAAAAGATCTTTGAGGAGCTGGTTGTTTTGTTGTGTCAGTTTCTCGTAAATAATACACGGGCGGATTCATTTTACAATTCTTTTTATTTCATACGGGTCAACACTCCAAACTGGATCGGTTGCCCTGATGCGAGTGTCCCCTTCTGCTTCTCCCGGTAAATAAAGGTACCTTACTTTTAAACCAAACGGTAATAGTTTGCTGGTTGTACTGGAGTCTTCAGCAACAACATTTATTGTTTGTTTTTTGATTGCTTGTACTGGTTTTAGCCCTTTAAATTCTTCATTATTCATTGCGCGCAAAACTGAGGGCAGTCTTCTAACCCATTCTGTGTTGCGAGAATTGTCAATCAACTCTCTGTGATACTGGTAGGAAAAAAGTCTTTCAGATAACTGTTTGTTAAAGTTTTCAACTAAAGCCTGTGATCTGTGAACTCCTGGGATGCCTCTTTTAATGGTAACTCTATGTTTCAACAATAATTGATTCACTCGACCTTTAAATTCTTTTCCATCATCGACTTGAATCATGCGAGGATAAGTTAGCGGGCCTCGTTGGTATATCAGTTGTATAGCGACAGCAACAGCAGAAGCACTCTTTTGTGTTAATGGTTCCGCATCTTTGTATCTTGAAGCTACGTCAATGACTGTAAGTGCGTACTTAAATCTTTTTCGTCTAATCGTATCAGAGGGTAAATATAGAAGGTCCATTTGATGGGTGTCGTTTGGAGTTGTATTCACAAAGTGTGGTCTCTGTATTCGTCTAGGCGCAGGTAAATAAATTTGCCAAATCGCTTGTTTAGATAACCATTCCTTTGCTGTTTGTTCACTGACTCCAGCTGCTTGGCTTAGCTTTTTAATTGCTGTGATGCCCTTCCAATATCCTTTGGTCGAATAATAGATTTTGTTCATTTTTATTCAGCCAATATTATGTGCAACAAAATACACAACAGTCATACCAACGACAATAAACCCGATTTCTTGCATCTTTTGTTTTTCTGATGGCTGATAAAAGTCACTGAATTTTGGTGGGGGCAATGTCTCGATTGGTTTGCCTGTTACAAGATAATTTTTCTTTTATTGCCTGGTCAACATTTTTAAATGTGTAAGCTGCATGTCCCTGTTTTTTCAGTTTGTCGTTAATAAAATCTAACTGCTCAATTCTCTGCTTTTCATAGTTATCTTGTGCTGCAGCTAGTTGCTCCAAGCTTTGTTATGTCTTTTTCTCTCGCCTTCATATCGCAGTTTACTAAACGCGTAATTACTTCCGCTAAAAGCAAGCACATTAACCACAGCGCCGCCTATCATCATTACGAGTGAAGCCATTTTTATAAATGTATTTTTTTCTTACATATTTATATTGTCCGGAATTATTCCTTGCTTAACTAGAAAATCTTTCGTAGCAAACGAAGCTGCAATGATAGCAATTAGCTTTGCTGAATCCTCAAAGTCTAGTTTGCCAAGATCTGCTGGTTTAATTCTTAACAAGCTTTACCAAGCATTGAGTATCCTACACTTAGACCTCCAATAACAGCAGAATGGTATACAAGGTTGCAACAGTTTTTTTCGGTGCTCATTTTTAAAAAAATAAAATAATTATAATTAATAAAAAACATGAACAGTGATGATACTCACTACAGCTACAAGGCAGCCTAAACCTTCCTGAACTTATAATGACCAAGTTGATGACCAAGCTATTATGCCTAAAAAGGAAAGGCTGTATTCTTTGGCAGCATGTGGAAAACAAAACAGTTCCTCGGAACTGAATTCAGCATAGAACAGATTAAAACAGATGTCGCCGCAAGACATTTTAAAGTATCATAACAGGTATGAAGGCGCAGCTGGGGTCTAGAATGGTGAAAAGTGTGGGGCAAAAACGGTTCTTATTTGTTACACTAAACTAGTCAGTAGATTTGCTCCCATTGATTCTGAACAAGATCTTACGCATGATTTAACGCAAGATCCGGTTTTAACAAAGTCATTAGAGTCTCTAGGGTGTGATCTGTATTACAGATTTGGAACATTGTTATCGCCATTAATCATGGGATTAATTACTTTTAATCATATAGACTTTATTTCCCTTCAAAATGAACGAGCCGGAAAATCAGCAGAATCAGGAAACCCTGAATCAGAAAACATTGAATCAAGTCGAGAAAGTGACCAGTAAAACACCTCATCCTGGGCGTGTTGAAGCAGGAAAAAGATTAGCGGAGTGGAACAGACAAAAAAAATTAATGTTACAAAATATAGCTCATAATGAAAACATAACACCGCCAACGCCAGAACAAGTTGATTCAATGCCAGCTATAAAAACTCCATGTGATTCAAGACCTACAGCGCCAAAGTCTTCATGAATATTGAACTTAAAACTGTTGCCATTTTTGGCACCCTTGCTGCTGCTGGGGGCGGTTATTACTGTTATAAAATATATAAACAATGGCAAGCCAAACAAAGCAATCAAAAAAATCTGAACCGCTAAATACAAAAAACAACAGCACGCCAGCACCGCCAATAACAAAAGATCATTTTGATCCATTTCAGATGGAATAATATTTTAAGAACTTAAATTTAAATTTTTTTAATAAAAATAGAACATGGCGTATTATAAAATGATGGTGTCAATAAATAAAGACATGGAGTCTAAAAAAAGACATTTCCATAGACCAGAATTGTAATCAATGCGGTTGCTTAGGATGTAAGAACTTCATTAAGATCTATGCTGACCGATCTTGCGCAGAGAACGCTGAGCAAGATATTCTCCAGCGATGACGCGTTTTTTGAGGCGTTGTTACTATATTAGACATCTACTATTTAAGATAAAAACATAGATTGTATTTTTTTTGATAATTATAAGATAACTTGAAATAAGAACTTGGTTGTACTTAAAGGATGACTTGAGGATGACTAATCAAGAACTATTAAGAACTTGATGTAAATTAATTAAGAACTTAATTAGAACTTAATTAAGAACTTGGGGTGATTTGATTAAAAACTTAATTAAGGACTTGGGGTAATTTAAACTCAAGAACTTATTAAGAACTTGATGTAACTTAATTAAGAACTTAATTAAGAACTTGGGGTAATTTAAATTTAAAACTTAATTAAGGACTTGGGGAAACTTAATCAAGAACTTAATTAAAGGGACTTGGGGTGACTTGGGGTGACTTGGGGGTGAAGGTGTCAAGTGTCTCAAAGTGGAACTGGGCCACTTGCTTTGTGACTGAAGGCCAGCAACAGGTCAAACGTTCCTACTGTGAACACTTGACCCAGTTTACTGCTGCGCTTTGCAGGTCAAACGTTCCTCATAGGAACGTTTGACCTAGTTCGCTGCTGTGCTCCTCTTTTTCTCAACCAGGCTTGCAACTGGCTTTGGCAGAGTTACAGCAGTAATTGCTGTAGCCGAGCTTTTATGGCGGCTCTAATCGCCAGTAGTAGTACATCCGTCATTGTATATTTGGAGCATTTATATGAAGATAGTGCTGGCCACACACTACTCCTCTCCATACTGGTAGATGTACTAAGGTCTGCCTAACCCTATCTAGTTTGTTTGCTAAACATTCGAAAATCGCCATTACAGTTGCATAAGGGCACACTTGAAGGCGAGATGAACTGGTTAGAATTAGAAAAATATACACATCTTAATACAGACCAGCTTGCTACATGAACACTGAATCTGTAGTTAACAATCAATCAAGTCTGATACAAACTGGGAAAAATTTTTACTTGGGAGGAACAGCAAAAATGTTTCAAATATAAGTTTTTAGCATACGAATCAGCTGTGTTTACCTCCGCCTTAAGAAATGAGCGCCATGTTTTTTAAACATGGCTTTAGCTGTCTCAAGCCAGCTCCCAACAATCAACGCGTGATGGATTGTTTTTGCTTCGGGCCGACTTTCAACAATGCAGCGCCATTTTTTAGATAAGGAACCATCTCATCGATAGCCAAACACGTATTAAAACTGGCTACATCTTGTTCAGCAATATTTCTTTCATTTCCCTTTAACCAACAAACCTTTAAGATAGTCGTTCATTTCCAAAGCAGTCGCAATGCTTCTTTCCGGTTTCACAACATGCTTCGCCTATTCTTTTCGACAAATACTCTAACATGCAGTTTAAAGCAAAACTTATGGTCTCGAATAGCACAAACCTGTTCTTCAGTAACGTTTTAGCCATTTTAAAATAACACAACTAAAACACAGTGGTCACGCCCGGGGCGCAGTCAAAACACAACCTTCTTGTGCGGTAGCTCGAACAACAATGGCGGAACCGGCCTTGTCACGTGACAGCCTCGATGCGACGTAGCAATCTAGAATTTTCCAAAATATTTGCTGATGCAATGTGGTGCAACCCAGCCGAGTGTGCCGCGAGCCGTGTTTTATTGATTTTTTGGCCGCACAGTTTGCAACCAGAGCGCCTAGCCTGCGCTGTGTGAACGAAGGCCGCAAGCCGTAAATAAGTGATCAGTTTCAGCCCCGTGTCTGCCTGTCTGTGTACAAAGTTTGTAGGTAGAAATTAGTCAGAATAAGTGTGCGGATTTTATGTCATTTAATTGAGAGAGAAAGAGTGTGTGGGGTGTGTGTGTGTGTGTGTGTGTGTGGTGTGTGTGTTTTGTGTGTGTGTGTTAGTTTGTCTGTGTGTGTGTTAGTGTGTCTGTGTATGTTTTAGTTGCCTGTATGTTTTGTTTGTAGGGTTTACTAGGAGAGAACTGATAAATACCAATTCCTGACTCAAAACCGCTCGAACTGGTTGAGAGCGGTTTTGAGTCAGGATTGGTATTTATCAGTTCTCTCCAGTTCTGTTTGTAACAATCTATGATTCTTTGTTTTTAGTGTTATGATAAATGTTTGCTCGTTTCCTACGCCTTCGTTCACCCAAACTTCAGAGAAGCCATATGTATCCAAGCAACGTTTAATTTCCAGTGCCCAGTTCTGTGGTTTGTCAATTTCTATTTTTTCTCTTTCATATGCCTGTCTAGGTATCCTGTCTGGAGTCATCTTCATTAATTTGAACCAATATCTGATTGCTTTTATTGAACTATCTATACTCATCGGATATCTTCCTAGTTAAACCGTATACTAAGTTGTTTGGCGTTTTCTTCCCCACCCCCATGTATCTTTTACATGCGAATAGATGTATGTTTTCCACCGCTGAATAACGAGTCAAACCCCATACTTCTGCTGCGTACAGTAGCAGTGGCTTGACCTGTGTATCAAATAGCTTAAAAAATATGTTTATATCCAAATGTCCTAAGCTATACATTGTTTTCATTATTTCACCTATTTTCCCTTTCGCCCTTCCTGCATATTCTGAAAGTGAAATATCTACTGAGAGTTTAGTCGTTAGAGTGAAACCTAAGTATTTGTAGCTGTTACTACCTCAATTTCTTCCCCTTTGTAGTTCCATTTTTCTAGTCTGCCAATGTATCCTCCTTTTCTAAAGACCATGATTTTTGTTTTTTGGAGATTAACCTTTAGTCCAATGCGGTCTGAGGCTTCTTGTAGGTTCTTAATTTGGTTTTGCAGACCTGCTGGTGTTTTAGCTATTAAAGCTATGTCATCAGCGAATAGAAGTGAAAATATTTCTGCCTTTCCGGTAGGAATTGATATCCGTGTCTTCCTTTAGCTGTGACATTGTCTGCAACTTCTGTAATTAGTAATGAAAAGATTAGAGGGACAGTAAACACCCTTGTTTCACTCCTGAGTGGCATTCAAAGAATTCTGTTAGTTCAGTTCCATGTCTTACACATGCTTGTACTGTTTTATAGATAGCTTTTAGCATGTTAATCATCTTCGTAGATATTTTGTGTTTCTGTAGAATTTCCCAAAGTTTTTCTCTATTTACTGTGTCAAACGCTTTCTGATAATCAATGAAGGCTACATACAATTTACTTCTTCTTCTGCCGTATAGACAGTTACTTATCATAGATGTTAGTGTGAAAATATGGTCTACTGTTGAGAAATCTTTCCTGAAGCCTGCCTGCTCTTTGCTGATTTTATTTTCTGCTTCTGCCCAATCATATAGTCTTCTGTTTAATATTGCTGTGTAAATCTTGCTTATGATGCATAATAAGGATATTCCTCTATAGTTTCCTGGATTCTGTCTATCTCCCTTCTTGTGTAGTGGTATGATCACCGCCCTTGACCATTCTATGGGGAAGTAGCTATCTTGATATAATTTATTGAATAATTTCGTTAAGAATGGCACTATATTTTGTCCTATAGTTTTGAGAAATTCAGGAGGGATTTCATCAATGCCTGCTGATTTGCCTTTTTTAAATTTTTCTGTAGCTGATCTTACTTCGTTTTGGGTTATCTCTTCGTCTAATTCTTGTACATGAATTACGTTTAACACTTCTTCTTGTGGTCCTTCTTCTCTATCGTTTAGCATTTCTGTGTCTTGTGGATTCAAGATGCTTTCGAAATGTGCTTTCCACTGTGTAATATTAATAGATGGTAATGTGTTATTCTTTCTTCTAACACTTTTTATGGTGCTCCAGAACATTCGGCTGTCCTTACGATTTTGTACTAGTGTGTCGTATGTTTGCTTTTTATACTGTTTTTTTCTTTTCTCTAATTGTTTCTTTGTATACTGCTCTTTTGTTCCTGTAAGCCTCTCTCCTTCCTTCATAAATGGTTGGGTTTTTATCCTTTTTCGTCCATGTCAGTCTATTGAGTGCTTGTTGTGCTTCTTTCTTTTTGATTTCGCATGTTTTAATCATACCAGTTGTTTTTAGTCTTATATTTTCCTCCTATACCTATTGTTCTGTACATGTCTTTCCCTGCCTCTTTTAGTAGCTTATTAAATCTGTCTATAACTCGTGTCTACATCTCTTTCTATTTCTTCTGTTATTTGTGCCATTGTTTGTTTCGCCTCTTCCGATTCTATGAACTGGACTTACTGTTGTTGTTTTGTGGGATCCCACTTTAGTTTCTTTACGTAAAATTTCTTGCCCTCGTTCTCTTGTGCGTTAGACAGTGTGCTTTGTAATTCCATCATAATAGGCATATGCTGAGCTTCAACTCTCTCTACTATCTGACACTTGTTCACATTTTCTAACAGTTCAACAGAACATATATAGTAATCTATAACACTGTTACCCCTTTCAGAGTAAAATGTGTATGCATCGTCAAACTTTCCCGTGCAAAGACCATTTAGTGGAGTTACATTAAATGTTAAGCAAAATTCTATTAATTTCTTGCCAAAACCATTTATGTGGGATCTTTAGACCTACGTGCATACACGTCCTGTTCTCTTCCTGTTACCTCATTTTCATCATCGATGCTCAAGCTCCATTCCCCAATACGAGCATTGAGATCTCCTCCAATGATGTAATGGAAGTTATTTCCTTGTTCTGTTTGTGCAAATATGTATTGTTCAATTAGTTCCAGTGTGCATGAGTAATCTTTGTCAGAATAATATCGGCTATCTACTGGATGTACATATGTACCTAAAACAAAATGTCTTTTTCACAATGCAATAAACTTTTCAGTAACTTCACACAGAGTACATTTTCCATGTCAGTATTTACCAATTGAACATATTCTGATAACTCTTTTTTTATCAGCAGGATTGTTCCCCCTGAGGGTCTTCCCATTCTAGTGAATTTGACTGCTGGACAATGTAATTGCAAGAAATCCTGGAATTTTAATTCGAAATCGAAAAATTTATAAGTAAATGTTTCTGTTAAACAGCACAGATCAAAAGAAGTGATAAATTCTAAAAAGTCTGGTTCCGTTAATTTATCTAATAATCCCCCCACATTCCAACATGCAAAAGATAGGTTTCTTTTCCCACTCTCGTCTTCCATTCTTTTTTCATTCGCACTCTCTCCCCCTCTCGTTCCTCCACTCATGTCGTGTTCTGGTGTCTGTTCATTGTTCTCTTGAGTTCGTGTAATCTGTGATCCCCGTGTACGGCCGTGGCCTACCCTTCATTTCTTACTTTTTCCTTCCTTCGTAGTTGGATTTGTACGTGTGCTACTGGATGTTTTACTGGGTGCCTTCGTGCTACTGGTGTGTGAACGTAAAGTTTTGTTTGTTTTGTGTTGTCCTCCCTTCTCTCCCTCCTCTCCCCACTAGCTCTGCCCCCCTCCTCACTGTCCGTCAACGCTGTACTACTGCGGTGGATCCGCACTGTTTCGTCCAGAGTTGTCTGCCGCGGACCCGGCGCCCTGGCGTTCTGTGCATCCGCTCCGTCTCCACCCCCACCCTGTTCTCCCTCTCCCTTTCCCCCTCTACTGGGCTGACTCTGTCTTGACCTTGTTTATCACGTGTGACCACTTGTCTGTCCCGCCGCGGGTATGGTGTGTCAATTGGCGCCTCGCCCGCCGCCCGCGCTGCCTCTGCGTATGACCTTGACCCCGGTGGATCCCAGAGGGGTTCTGATTGGTCCTTGGGTTTGTTTTGGTTTTTGGATGTGTGTATGGTGACCTGTGTGAGCACATGGTTAGTGTCTGAACTTGGGAGTGGGCCAACACGTGTTTCTGTGTTGTGTGTTGCATTCGTGCCTTCATTCTTGCTTTCCTCAGACACCCCCCCTCTCCCATTTCCCCTCTCCTTTTCTTCCCCCGCCACTCGCACCTCATTATTACCCTCCGCTCCATCTCTCTGTTTTTTGGGGTTCCGCAGAGGTTCCAGTACCCGGTCCCAATCAACCCCTGATCTCCCTCCTCTCTCCCCTCCTGTCTCCCCCCATGCCATCAGCTTTTCACTCTCACATACACTCCCTTCTCCTGCCTCACTCTCTCTCTCACCACTTTCATCCCCACTGTCACTCCCGCTGGCACTCATCATCTTTGTAATCTGCTCAGTTGCTTTCTTTCTTTCTCTCTTCCTTTCTTCATTCCACTCTTTCTCTCTTCTCAACTCATTTACCCTTTCCCTCTCCCTTTGCTCTCTCCTCAGTCCTCTCTCTCTCTCTCAGTCCCACACTTCCACGTTCCATCCTTCCATCATAGTCTCTGTGGCTCCATCCTTCATGACTGTCCGACACTCTTCTTCTCAACCACGATTGTCTATTTGTCTCTTGATGCCTTGCTGTGGCGTATCCATGCCCGTTCCTGCCGTCATATCTGTAGCTCCGCTCAGCTGGTCCATGGGCCCGCTCCGCTGGTCCGTACGTCCGCTCCGCTGGTCCATAGGCCCGCTCCGCTGGTCCGTACGTCCGCTCCGCTGATCCGTAGGTCCGCTCCGCTGGTAGTTTGGGCTGCTCCCTCACGTACAGCTTCCCTCCGACGAAGTAGCCGGACTTGCCCATCTCCCTCAGCTCACGTAATTGTGCTGTCTGGCGCCTCGTCCGGTCCTGGCTCACCGTGATCCCTTCTCTTTTCATGGTTTCCCTGGCCTCCCGGTTCCTTAGTACCCGCATGGCGTCCCCCCATCGTAACATTTTGGCTACCACAGGCCTAGGGCGTTTGTTTGCTGGGTTGTACCTTCCCAGCCTGTGAGCCCGTTCTACTGCGTCTGCCGCCCAGTCGTCCTCCTTCATGTACTTTTCCAGTACTCCTTTAACAATATCTTCACATTTCTCGGGTCCACTCCCTTCGTCTCCTTCTTTTAACCCGTAGAACTTTAGGTTGTTCCTTCGGGAAAAACCTTCTAATTTGTCCATTTCGTCTTCCATATGTGCTAGTCTGCCTGCCATACGTTCCTGTGTTTCGTCTAAGTGTTGAACTGCCCTTTTATTTGCCTGTATGTCTTGTTTTGTGTCCGCTAGCTCTTGAACTAGATTGGTGAGTGTGTCTGCCATTTGTGTCTGTTTTGCATCTATCTTCTTAATTGTGTTTACCTGTGATTGGAAAGAGTCCGCCAATGATGTGATTGTAGTGAATATTTGTGTCATCTGCGTTTCCATCGTGCTAAGTCTGGTGTCGATTCTGTGTTCCAGCTTGCGTGCTTCTTCCTCAATTTTCTCATTAACACTCGGTCCGGGGTTCGTTTCGATATCGTTGCTGAGAATCAGCCTCCTGTGTAGATACGAAATGTTCAAGATGATCAGTAATGCCACTAACAATGTCACTTTCGGATTGCTCCGACCGCCCCTAGCATTTCGTTCCTAACTGACCAATTCATGATCGCTGTCAGCGCCCAATTCATGCTTGCCGTCATCGCCGCCATCTTTGTTGACATTTTACTGACCTCGTTTCCAGTTGCGTTGACCTCTTGTATCGAAACGGTGGCAGTTCCAGTCCCCCGCTCTTCCACACCGACACACCGTTCCTAACAATTGGTCTCGGTCCAAAAGCCACTGTGGTCATGTCCAGAGCACTGATCGTGGTTAGTGCTAACGTCCAAAACACCACGAAACACAGCAGTATCTCCTTCACCCCTGCTACCTTTGACCCCTCTCTCACTCCCTTCACTTCCTTTCTCCTTCCTTTCCCCACTGTCCCTCCAAACAGTCCGATTCTGGCCCTCCACTCGCACAGGTCTATCATTCTGCAGTTCTCGTAGCTACAGACACTTTCACAAACACTTCTGCGAATTAATATCACCACTGGAACGATACTTGGAGCACTGTAATCTGCCTAACGACACACTTTTAACCGGAGCTCATCCCGCGCGATGTTTAACAGTCGCCATCTTGTTGCGTACTCGAGAGAGAGAGAGAGAGAGAGAGATCACAAACACAAGAACCAGCCGGTTTGTCGGACGATCACAAATAACATTAATTATACCTTTCGTGCAAGCCTGATAACCTCCATCGTCAAGCAGCGAGATTCGAAAGTCATGCACCCATCAACACACACACACACACACACACACACACACACACACACACACACACACGCAGGCATGCACGCACGCACGCACGCACGCACACGCACGCACGCACGCACACACGCATGCATGCACGCACGCACGCGCGCGCGCACACACACACACACACACACACACACACACACACACACACACACACACACGCCCGCGCGCACGCACTTACACACGCACACACGCGCCCGCACGCGCACACACACACACACACACACACACACACACGCGCGCGCGCGCGCGCGGGGCGCGCATGCGCGTGCACATGCACCCATGCACGCACGATCACGCACGCACGCACACACGCGCGCGCACCACGCACACACACATGCACGCACGCAACGCACGCACGCATAGGGTCTTTAAAGCGCGCGCGTGTGCGCGTGCATTCGTACTAATGACATACACACTCAGACAAAACGAGAGAGGAGAGAGAGAGAGAAGGGAGGAAGACAGAGACAGACAGACAGAGAGAGAGAGAAGGGAGGAAGACAGAGACAGACAGAGAGAGTGAAGGGAGGAAGACAGAGACAGACAGACAGAGAGAGAGAAGGGAGGAAGACAGAGACAGACAGACAGACAGACAGAGGCACAGTCACACGGCCAAACAGATGAATGGATGTCTGTTCAAGTCAAACAGAGACAGACAGACAGACAAAGCGATAGAGAGAGAGAGAGAGGGAGACGGCGACAGAGACAGGGACAAAGGCACAGAGAGAGAGAGGGGGGGAGGGAGAGAGGGGGGGAGGGGAGAGAGAGAGGGGGGGGGGAGAGAGAGAGAGAGAGAGAGAGAGAGAGAGAGAGAGAGAGAGAGAGAGAGAGAGAGAGAGAAGAGAGAGAGAGAACGAGGCCGACCGACCGACAGACAGACAGAACAACAAAAGCAGGAGAGAAGACAGTCAATGGGAACAGACTGT
>JAFLJL010000407.1:0-17500 GCA_018398815.1 Conus ventricosus | reverse complement strand
CCATCCCACTTTGGTTTACAGCTGAAACGTTTGTCGGCTCCGGCTGTGGCCAAAACGTAGTGCTTTCCGTAAGCCTGTCTATAATGTCTGTGTCCACGCCTCACACACCCCTCCGTCGTCTCATGCTAATGTCTGTTTCTTCTTCGTCTTCTTCTTCTGCGTACGCAGGCTTATACTACTGCGGACACTCCCTATATGGACAGGCAAGTATCAATCCCATCTACCCAACAAAGGGAGTGGAGTTTAGTGTGCATGACCGTTGTTTTTTTTTATCCCGCCATTAAGGCAGCCATACTCCATCTTCGGGGAAGGTGCATGCTATGTGTAACGTGTCATCCATACCAACGGCCAAATTGGCCTTGTCTTCCGAATGTTGGTGATGGGATTTACGTGTGTGCAAGATGTTATGCGTGCGTTCACACACGGAACCTCGGTTTATAGTCTCATTCGAAGGACTGTATGGGAAATGGAGTCAGAACCAATGTTAGGAAAAATCCCCCTGTACCGAAACGGCTCGGCGGAGATTCGAACCCGCAACCCTTGGATTACGAGTCCGGCGCTCCACCAACTGAGCTATTCCGGCCGCCATGTCTGTTTCCAAGCTCACACATACTGCTCTCTTATTGCTCATGTCTGTTTCCAAGCTCACAGTATGCTCTCTTATTGCTCATGTCTTTCCTCGTCTCATTTCGGTGCTATCTTCCTGTTCATGTCTGCTTGCAAGCTACAGCTAATCTCTTCTTCTTCTTTTTCTTCTAGCTCACACATCGCTGCTTTCTCACAGTGAATGTCCATTTCCAAATTCACACGTAGCACTGTTGTCTTCTTCTAGGTCATGTGTAGTTCATCTCTGTTTCCAAGCGCACACGTGACGTTGTCTTGCTGCTGATGTTTGTTTCCAAGGTAACACATGCCAGTAGTGCTAATATATAATGTCTTCTTTTCTCTCACGCATACAGTTGTTCCTTGCTTGCAAGCTCACACACACCGCTGACCTTAAACTAATATCTGCTTCTACATACCACTGTCTTAGTGAGAATTTCTGTGTCCAAAGCGTGAATGTGCCGCTCCCCAGTGCTATCATCTGTTTCCAAACTCGAACGCACTGTTGGCTTGATGCTAATGTCTGTTTCTAGCTTCATGTATTGCTGTCCTAGTGCTAAAGTCTCTTTTCAAGCTCGCGCGTACCGTTATCTTAGTGCTAATGTTTGTTTCTAAGCTTGCACGTTTTGCTGTACGTACCGCTACTGTCTGTGTCCAAGACACACTTGCAGTACCCCCCACCATTGCAGAGATCCAGAAAGCAATCCTCCAGACGAGCTCCGGTAGAGCATCAGGAAAGGACGGAATACCTGCTGAGATCTACAAGGCGGCAGGCCCCAACGCCCTAAAAGCCTTTCACGATGTCCTGCAGAGTATCTGGGAGGAGGAGAAGATGCCAGATGACTTCCGTGACGCCCTGATTGTCTCCCTCTACAAGAACAAGGGAAGCAAAGCTGACTGTGGGAACTACAGAGGCATCTCGCTACTCTCCATTGCTGGAAAGATCTTTGCCAGAGCCATCCTCAACAGACTCATCACTGTTTCCGAGCAGAACCTCCCCGAGGCGCAGTGCGGCTTCAGACCCGGCAGAAGCACTGTCGACATGATTTTTGCTGTCAGACAGCTTCAGGAGAAGTGTATCGAACAAAACATGCCCCTATACTCTGTTTTCATTGACCTGACCAAGGCCTTTGACACGGTCAACAGGGAAGCTCTTTGGACAGTCCTCGAGCGCATTGGATGCCCGCCAAAGTTTGTGAAAATGATCAAGCTCTTCCATGATGGCATGACCGGCCAGGTCCTCTCCAGTGGAAACGTGACGGAAGCCTTCGAGATCAGCAATGGCGTGAAGCAGGGCTGTGTCTTAGCTCCAGTCCTCTTCAACGTCTTCTTCACCTGCATGCTGTCCCACGCTGCCAAGACCTGGAAAAGGGAGTCTACTTCCGCTATCGTCTGGACGGCTCCCTCTTTGACCTTCGTCGCCTCACTGCCAAGACAAAGAGCATCAAAGATCTCCTTCAAGAAGTCCTCTTTGCCGATGACTGCGCACTGGTGGCCCATGCAGAATCCGATCTGCAAACGATGCTTGACCGCTTCTCCGATGCTTCAAAGCTCTTCGGCCTAACAATCAGCCTCGGCAAGACTGAGGTGTTCACCAAGCCGCACCAAACACCAACCCCCAAGAGAACCAAGGACGCCCAAAGAAACGGTACAAGACTCGTCAAATCAAACCTCCAGTGGTGCGAACTCAACCAAAAGAAATAGAGGAGTGACGCCAATGACCGACCTACTGTGGCGGGCCAACAATTCACAAAGCCGCTACCAACTTCGAAAGTACTCGAGACCAAAACGCTGACTGCCGCCAGGGATCAACGCACAGACACGCAACAGTGATCACGACAACGGAACTTCCCATGCCCCACTGTTCCAGACTCTGCCTCCAATTGGGCTGCAGAGGCCACCTCGGTACATCGACGTGCAGAAACGCTACAGTCATCTTCGATCCGAAGGACTTTCCATGCATCATCATACACCGCTACTGTCTGTGTCCAAGGTCCTCAAGCGCTCTCGCAAGTTGCACGTACACGGATCGTGCTAATGGCAGTTGAAACTTCTGCATTCAACCATGCTTAGTGCTAATGTCTGTTTCCAAAGCTCGCAAATATTGCTGTCGTAATAATGCTGGTTTCAAAGGCTCACACCTATCGACCTCATTCTGCTTTTTCAGGCTCATACCTTTACACTCTCTCTCGCTGTTTTCAAGCTCACGCTCTTATGCTCTATCTTCACGCTCTGTCTGTCTCCAAGTCCATTTTAGTGGACTTACATCTGTCTTCTGCTAATGTCTGTTCTCAATTCCATGATGTGTCTTATCATGTCTGTTTTCAGCTCGCATATTGCTGTCTTAATAATGCTGTTTTCAGGCTCACACCTATCGCTCTCTTTCTGCTTTTAAGGCTCTACCTTTCACTCTCTTTCTGCTGTTTTCAAGCTCACGCTTATGCTATCTTTCTGCTGATGTCTGTCTCCAAGTCCATGTGGACTTACTATTCTGTCTTTCTGTTGTCTTTCCCAAGTCATGTGGTATACAGTTTTTCTGTTCCTTTACTCTATTCTGTCTTTCTCTGATGTCTGTCTACGTCCAGGGAAACTAACTCTTTTCTCACCGAACATCTGCCTCAGATGTTCATAGGTCCATTTAAGCGGCAAATGAACTAACATTCCGAAGATCTGGAACGTCCACACTTGTCCTCACTGGCTGCATCTCTTCACCATCCTGATGCAGTGGCAGCTTCGCTGGGCAGGTCACGTTGTTCGCATGCCAGACCATCGGCTGCCAAAGAATTATTGTTTGGCGAACTAGAACAAGGCAAACGCTCTCATGGAGGCCAGAAGAAGCGTTTCAAAGACAGCCTCAAATCTTCCCTGAAGGCCTTCAACATCAGCCACACAACATGGGAGCAGACTGCCCAGGACAGAGACGGGTGGCGATCAGTTGTCCGCAAAGGTGCAGAAACCTGTGAAAGCAACAGAATTGCTGCAGCTGAGCAGCGCAGGATGATCTGGAAGACCAGCAGTGTCAACAGATCCCCAACTGCTTCCACCATCCCCTGTCCATACTGTGATAGGTCTTTCCGGCCGCAGATCGGCCTGACCAGCCATCTACGCACTCACCCCCGATCCCAGGATGACTAGATGGTCTTCGTCGTCTCGACGAACAACAACAAAGACAAGAACAAGACAAGGTCCAACGATTATAGCGTTCTGTCTTTGTCGAGATGCGATGGTCAGTCCTCACGATGAGCAGTAAGAAAATGTTAAGGAGCTAAATGAGAGAAAACAGTTATTATCTCAGGATGACAACTCAAATCTCAGAGATCCCAACTGTTTCCCTGTTTTCTTGAGGACAACTATTGCTTTCCCTGTTGTTTTTTATTTTGTTGTTGTTGTTTTTTTGTTTTTGTTTGGTTGTGTGTTTTTTCCGCCTAGCAACATAATCGTTTTCCTTGTTTTGCGTTGGATGGAAACTGTTGTCCTTTGTGTGACTGAGGTAAACGAGACAAGAGGACAGGCAAACAGACACAGAAGACACCACGAGACGCACGCACACGCAAACACTAGATACATAAACAGGAATCACTCGTAAGTCGTTTGTCTTCAACGCAGCTGGTCTCCAATCCTTTTCCTCCTTCCTCAGAGTTCTTCAGGGTTTTTTTTTTCTTCTATCTTTCTCTCTTTTTTTTTCTTTTCTTATTTCCCATTCTTCTTTCTTTCTTCCTTGTTTGTTTCTTTTGCCTTTTTTTTTTTCTTCTTCTTTTTTCTTTTTACTCTCCTCTCCGTTCTCCCTTACCCCTCCTCCTCTCGCTTCCACTGTGATTAACAATATCGCCGAGCAAGGCATTAATCGCCGGGCGCCCAGCCGACAATCCTAACCCCCTCCCCCCTCTCCCTCACTCTCCTCCTCCCACCCATCCCCTCACTCTTCTCCCCCCCCCCCACCCCCCACCCTCTTACCCTTCCCGCCCCCCTCCCCCCTCCCGCCCCACCGATTATCACCACCACCACCACCGCCACCGCCACCCAATGCTTCCCATCCCGTCCCTCCTCCAGCCCCCTCCCCCCCTCCCCCCCCCCCCCCCACCGCCTCCTTCCAACCTTTAATTATTCCCCTTCTTCCAGCTGCAGTCGCCTGTTATAATGGACTGATGTCTGTAATTTCAGATTAACAAGATTGCCTTGGAGGACTGCCGCTCAAGTCGCGTTGTATGCTGACGGGGAAGGGGGGGGGGGGGAGTGGATGGGTGTGGGGGAGGGTGGGGGAAGTTTAAGCCCGGCCTCCCCCCCCACCCCCACCCCCACCCCCCGACTTGTACGAGGGAGGGATGGGGGGGGGGGGGGGAGGGACTGATGAGGGGTGTGGCTGGGCGTTAGAGTTGAGGGGTGGGGAGGGCAGTTAGGAGAGGGTGGGGGTGGGGGAAGGAAGGAGGCAGGCGTAGGGGATGGATGGTGGCGGTGGTTGGCCTGGGGATGGGAGGGACTCGGGCGGGGGGGGGGGGGGGGGGGGGACCGAGGTGGGGGGGGGGGGGGGGGGGGGGGGAGGGGGAGGGAAAGGAATGGGAGGAGGAGGGGATGGAGGTGGTGTGAGGGGGGGGATAGAGGCGGGGGGGGGGGGGAGTGGATGGACAGTGAGGGAGGATGCTGCGGAGGGGGGGGGGGGGCGTGAGGGGGATGGGGGGCAGACAAAGTGATTGGGAAAGAAGTCTGAGGGAAAGGGTGGGGCATGGAGAGAGAGAGAGAGAGAGAGAGAGAGAGAGAGAGAGAGAGAGAGAGAGAGAGACAATGATTCTTTATTTCATAACAGCAAAAGTATTGGCTTAGTTAGCCATTTTTCATACTTGCCGTTACTCTTCTACGAAGCTATTACTAATGATACAATATATCATACAATGTATTTATAGAGAGAGAGAACAACATAAAATCGAAGCGTAAAATACAGAGAGACAGACAGGCAGACAGACAGGCAGACAGGCAGACAGACAGGCAGACAGAGACAGACAGGCAGACAGACAGGCAGACAGACAGGCAGACAGAGACAGACAGCAGACAGACAGGCAGACAGAGACAGACAGGCAGACAGACAGGCAGACAGAGACAGACAGGCAGACAGACAGGCAGACAGAGACAGACGGGCAGACAGACAGGCAGACAGGCAGACAGACAGGCAGACAGACAGGCAGACAGAGACAGACAGCAGACAGACAGGCAGACAGAGACAGACAGGCAGACAGACAGGCAGACAGAGACAGACAGGCAGACAGACGGGCAGACAGAGACAGACGCAGAGACAAAGAGAGAACAGACACTGCAAGAGGAATGATTAGAATTCAAACAGAGAGCGAAGAAGAAAGAGACAGACAGACAGACAGAGAGTCACACAGACAGACAGAGACAGACAGAGAGTCACACAGACAGACAGACAGACAGACAGAGAGTCACACAGACAGACAGAGACAGACAGAGAGTCACACAGACAGACAGAGACAGACAGAGAGTCACACAGACAGACAGAGACAGACAGAGAGTCACACAGACAGACAGAGACAGACAGAGAGTCACACAGACAGACAGAGACAGACAGAGAGTCACACGACAGACAGAGACAGACAGAGAGTCACACAGACAGACAGACAGACAGAGAGTCACAGACAGACAGAGACAGACAGAGAGTCACACAGACAGACAGAGACAGACAGAGAGTCACACAGACAGACAGAGACAGACAGAGAGTCACACAGACAGACAGAGACAGACAGAGAGTCACACAGACAGACAGAGACAGACAGAGAGTCACACAGACAGACAGAGACAGACAGAGAGTCACACAGACAGACAGAGACGGGACAGAGAGTCACACAGACAGACAGAGACGACAGAGAGTCACACAGACAGACAGAGACAGACAGAGAGTCACACAGACAGACAGAGACAGACAGAAGAGTCACACAGACAGACAGAGACAGACAGGGGAGTCACACAGACAGACAGAGACAGACAGAGAGTCACACAGACAGACAGAGACAGACAGAGAGTCACACAGACAGACAGAGACAGACAGAGAGTCACACAGACAGACAAGACAGACAGAGAGTCACACAGAAGACAGAGACAGACAGAGAGTCACACAGACAGACAGAGAACAGACAGAGAGTCACACAGACAGACAGAGACAGACAGAGAGTACACACAGACAGACAGACAGACAGAGAGTCACAAAAGACAGACAGAGACAGACAGAGAGTCACACAGACAGACAGAGACAGACAGAGAGTCACACAGACAGAGACAGACAGAGAGTCACACAGACAGACAGAGACAGACAGAGACAGACAAACAGACAGACAGACAGAGGTCTGGATCTAGAGGGATAACAATAAAAATGAGACAAAGAGACAGACAGACAGACAGTCAGACAGACAAGACAGACAGAGGTCTGGATCAGGGGATAACAATGAAAGTAGAGATGAGGGAAGAGAGACGAGAAGAGAGAGAGAGAAGAAGAGAGAAGAGTGAGAGGAACAAGAAGTGAGACAGAGACAGAGAGTGAGCTAGAAGAGAGACAGAGAGGGAGGAGAGAGAGAGAGGAGAGAGAGAGAGGAGAGAGGGGAGGAGAGAAGGGCAGAGAGAGGAAGAGAGGACAGAGAGAGAGACAGAGACAGAGAGAGGGGAGAGGAGGTGAGCCAGAGAGGGAGGCGTGAAGTCAGAATTGGAGATGGAGGCCAGGAGGGAGGGTGAGTGTGAGGATGGAGCCAGGGAGGGAGGGTGAGTGTGAGGGTGGGGCCAGGGAGGGAGGGTGAGTGTGAGTGGGGCCAGGGAGGGAGGGTGAGTGTGATGATGGGGCCAGGGAGGGAGGTGAGTGTGAGTGGGGGGGCAGGGAGGTGAGGTGGGGGAGTGAGTGTGAGGGTGGGGCCAGGGAGGGAGGGTGAGTGTGAGGGTGGGGCCAGGGAGGGAGGGTGAGTGTGAGGATGGGGCTAGGGAGGGAGGGTGAGTATGAGTGGATAAACAAGAAAAGGAAAAAAAAAAAAAAAGAAAGACGAGTACTGGGAAAAAAAGAAAAAAAGAAAATCGGGGGAGTTGCGAGGAGAGGGAGGGTGAGGTGAGGGCAGGTTAGATCTGGATGGCGGAGCGTGGCAAGGGGAGGAGAGGGCGAGGGTCAAGGTAGAGGGAGAGTGTCGAGAAGGAGGCATGGGGGGGGGGGGGGAGAGATGTAGGGGGCATGGACAGGGGGAGAGAGGGGACGGGGAGGGGGGGGGTGGGTGGAGAAGAGAGAGAGGGTTGTTGAGGAGAAGGAGGGCGGGGGAGGGTTACACCATCGAGGGAGGTGGTGGTGGGTGGCATCAACAACAATAGGACGTAGTGATCTGGGAGAGACGGCTGCCTGTTCTTGCTCTTTTCCCTGATTGCCCTCTTCCTGTACTGGACAGTAGTAGGGGATGCAGGAGGATGAGGGGGGAGTATAGGAGGGGGGTGGCGTGGGGAGAGATGGAGAAGGGGGGAGTGAAAGAGGGGGGGAAGGGCTAGGTAGAAGGGGAGGTGGTGTCGGGGGGGGGGGGGAGAAGGGGGGGTGAGGGGGTAGTAGAATGGCCTTGTATGATAACTTGGTCGCTTCAAAAGTCAGTAATTATCGTTGTTTTTTAAAGCACTGACTCCCACGAAAAAAATGTGAGGATGGCTGTTCTTTTTGAAAAGAAAATGATGACGATGATAATAATAATGATAATAGTAATAGTAATGATGATGATAATTGCAGTGATAACAACAATAAAATAATCATAATAACAACACAACACCTCCTCTCTCTCTCTCTCTCTCTCTCTCTCTCTCTCTCTCTCTCTCTCTCTCTCTCTCTCTCTCTCTCTCTCTCTCTCTTTCTCTCTCTCTCCACACACACACACACACGCGCGCCCACGCACGCACGCACGCACGCACGCACGCACGCACCACCACCACACACACACACACACTCACTCACACTTGCGCGCGCGCGCACTAATGACTCCATGATTATATTGCCATGAAATTGTACCTACGTAAAGCTACAAGTTGCCTGCAGAATGGATTCCAAAAACCCTGCCAGAAACTGGGTGAAGAACGTGCGTGACATCCACAATTACGTCCCTTTGCCGCTTGCTCGCCTTTCAAATATGTATGGACTGTGAATTAGCGTGTAAGTACCCCCCCCCCCCCCCCCCTCCATCATACCATCATCCCCCCTCCACTTCCTCTAATAACTCCCCTGCTCCCTTCCTCACTGCTTACCTCACCTCCTTATGCTTCTTGGCTGGTGCCTTCCTGTAATTAACACAAACCAACCCCCTCCGTTCTTCTCTCTCTCTCTCTCTCTCTCTCTCTCTCTCTCTCTCTCTCTCTCTCTCTCTTCTCTCTCTCTCTCTCTCTCTCTCACTCACACACAACACACACATCACAAGCACACAAAGCACCTTGCGTGTGATGAGCCGAACGGTGTCATGTCCAGCTAACCACACTTACATGAAGCTTCCAGCTGAAAGTCATGGAACCGAGCTCTTGAACATGTGCCGATACCCCCAGAACGTGCAGATCGCTGGTTCCGTGTACCAATCAGAACGAGAGACTGAGTTAACTGTAGACTCGGTGTCAGTGCTCAACGACATAGAAATAGGAAGAGGTGGAAGGTATATACCAACACTACGAGAGAAGACAGAAAATGCTCAGCATGTGCTGGTGTGTTCGGAGCTGAAATTCATGTTCTGGGCAGCTGCAAGACGTACAAGGTATTAAGACCAACACACACACACACACACACCCACACACACACACACACACACACACACACACACACACACACGCACGCACGCACGCACGCACGCACACACACGCACGCACGCACGCACGCACGCACGCACGCACGCACGCACACACACACACACACACCACACACACACACACACAACACACCCAATATCATGATATGTGAACTTGCGTTCCCACCATGTTCTGAACAGCTGCAAGATGTACAAGGTATTAAGAAAACAACACACACACACACACACACACACACACACACACACACACACACACACACACACACACACACACACACACACACATTAAATTAAATATTCATTCATTCACACACACACACACACACACACACACACACACCACACACACACACACACACACACACACACCACACACACAGAGAGAGAGAGAGAGAACACCAATATCATGATATGTGAACTTGCGTTCCCACCTAAAATTCTCTGCAATGCCGATCTACAAGTTCATATTGCAAAAATAAGCACCGGGCAGCACACACATATAGAGACAATACTTGGAACCACACGAGGGCCAATACGAATCATGGTTAAGCATAACACACGATCTGTCTGGATTCTTTTATGCTTTTTTCAATGTTGTATCTGTAAATGTTTAATTTAGGGTTTTCGTGACTGTCAGCCTGAAGCATGAGACAGAGAGTCCAAGTCTGTTGAGTTGTCCTCAGTGGTATTAGCTCCCTTGGGGAAGTGGAGGGAGAAGGGGGAAGTGAGGGGTGGGGGTGGAGAATCAACGTAAGTCAGTACGAACCAATCGTGAGACAGCTTGCAGATATCGGCGAATAGGATATCCCGACACATACGTCAACATTTATTAATGACTAAGAGACAAGAGATGAAACTAAAAGCGTTTAAACAATAACGAATTTGATCCAGTTTTTTTTTTCTTCTTAAGATCTTCATCCTTTTCGATCGAAATGGTTACAGAGAGCTTTTAAAACGAGTAGAAGTCCAATGCTTTAGCCCACTCGTTCTCCATCCTTGACCATCAAGGCAGTCTTTTTTTTTTTTTTTGCCTTTTGCATTTTGTGTTCCTCTCTCTCTCTCTCTCTCTCTCTCTCTCTCTCTCTCTCTCTCTCTCTCTCCTCTCTCTCTCTCTCCTCTTCTCTCTCTCTCTCTTTCTTCTTCATTTTTTCATTTCCTACATCATTCCTCCCGTCCTGCCGTTGTTCCTTTCTTCTTCCTTTTCTTTTTACCTTCTTTTCTTCTTTCTTTCCTTCCTGTCTTTCCAAAACTTTTTCCGTCTTTCCTTTCTACTATCCTTCCTTCCTTCCTTCTCTTTTTCTCTTTTTTCCTTCTTTTCTCTTTTCTTCTTTCCCTTCTCCTTCCTTCGTTCATCCTTTCATCCATTTCCCCCTTCCTTCCTTTCTTGTTCCGAGCTTTCCTTAATTCAGTTCCTTGATTTTTTTTGTCTACTTTCCATTCTCCTATCACGTATATATTCATTTCTCCCTTTCTTTCTGTCGTCTCTCCATTTTTTTCTTCTTTCATTCTTTCCTTCCTTCATTCTTTCTTTCTTCTTCCCAGCCTTCTTTCATTCATCATTTCTTTCTTTTTGTCCTTTCTTTGGTCCTGCCTTTCTTTTCTCCATACCTTTTTTTTTTTCATCTGTTCTTTCAGTTCTTCATTTTCTTTTCTTTTTTTAATTCTTGTCTTTCTTATCGTCTTTCACCACCATTGCTTCAGAGGAAAAACGATCATCATCATCAAAGTTTTGTGTGTGGGGTGGGTGGTGTTGTGTGGGGTGTGTGTGTGGTGGGTGGTGTGTGTGGTGGTGGTTTGGGGGGGGGCGTGGTGCGTGCGTGCTGGTGGGTGGGGTGTGTGTGTGTGTGTGTGTGTGTGTGTGTGTGTGTTGGGGTGGGGTGTTGTGTGTGTGTGTGTGTGTGGGGTGCGTGCGTGGTGGTGGGTGGTGGTGGTGGTGGTGTGTGGTGTGTGTGTGTTTTGTGTTGCGTGTGTTTTTGTGTGTTGGTATGTGTGTGGGGGGGCAAAAAAAATGCGGGGTGTGTTTTGTGTGTGTGTGTGTGCTGTGTGTGTGTGTGTGTGTGTGTGTGTGTGTGTGTGGTGTGTGTGTGTGTGTGGTGTGGTGTGTGTGTGGTTGGTAGAGAGAGAGAGAGAGAGACTCAGAGAGAGTGCCTACGCGCTATAGAGAAGAGAGAGAGAGAGAGAGAGAGAGAGAAGAGAGAGAGAGAGAGAGAGAGAGAGAGAGAGAGGGTGCAAAATATATAGTTTTATTTACTTTGCAATCGTATTTGTGTATTTCTCTGAAGTTATCTAGCGTGCGCATACACACACGTGTGTGCACTTGGTGAGTGTATTGACGGGGCTGATGGCTACTGGGGGCGTGAGGTAGGGGGGGGGGGGGGGGGGGGAGGTAAGGAGTGGAAAGTAAGGCGTTATAGAAAGGTAGAAGAGAGAGTAAGGAGTGGAGAGAACTTTAGTTTCACTGTCAGCTGCAGTATTCCCTGGCCTGGAGCCGCGCTAACACACACACACAGACACACAGACACACACACACACACACACAGGCACACACACACTGCACACACAACACACACACACACACACACACACACACACACACACACACACACACCGCGCGCACGCGCGCGCGCGCGCGCGACACACACACACACACACTGCACACACACACACACACACACACACATACATAAACACACACACACACACATACGCACACACACACACACTGCACACACACACACACACACACACACACACACACACACACACACACACACACACACACACACACACACACACACACCACACACACACGCACACACACACTGCACACACCACACACACACACACACACACACACACACACACATACATAAACAAACACACACACAACAACACACACACACACACACACACACACACACACACACACACACACACACACACACACACACACACACTGCACACACACAACACTGCACACACACACACCACGGCACGCACACACACACACACACACACACACACACACACACACACACACACACACACACACAACACACACACACACACACACACACACAAACATACACAAACGCGCACGCACGTACGCAAGCACGCACGCACCACACACACACACACACACACACACACACACACACACACACACACACACACACACACACACATACACACACACACACACACACACACACACACACACACACACACACACACACACACACACACACACACTGACAGAGACACGCAGTCACACACACACACACACACACACACACACACACACACACACACACACACACACACACACCACCACACAAACACACTCACACACACACACACACGCACGCACACACACACACACACACACACACGCACACAACAACACACACACCACCACCACACTCACACACACACACACACCCCGCCGCAGCCGCGCCACCCCGTCACACTACAAACTCTCTCTTTCTCTCTGTCTCTGTCTATGTCTCGTCTCTCTCTCTCTCTCTCTCTCTCTTTCTCTCCTCTCCTCTCTCTCTCTCTCTCTCTCACACACACACATACACACGCACGCACGCGCGCGCGCGCACCACACACACACACACACACACACACACACACACACACACACACACACACACACACACACCACACCACACCACACCACACCACACCACACCACACACAACACACCATACCACAGAGAGAGAGAGAGAGAGAGAGAGAGAGAGAGAGAGAGAGAGAGAGAGAGAGAGAGAGAAGAGGACAGAGACAGAGAGAGACAGAGACAGAGAAAAGAGAGAGAGAGAGAGAGAGATGAGGGTAGACAGAGACAAAAACGAAAAAAAAAAATCACGAACAATATTTTTCTTCAGGAGTGCATTCGCTATTTGTAAAATATTCCACGAGCATGGATGGCATACATCCTAAGAAGGATGGCTTGAAACCGTTTTCCAATTGTTATTCCTCCTTAAGAAATAAACACAAATAAACATGAATTTTTGTTTTCTTTTTTAAAGCATGATCAAGCACAGTTGCCTGGAGGCAGACTGACGTGATGGTCTGGAAGCAGGTCCACCCCAGAAGAAGGACAACAAGTCAGGTCCTTTATTGTCTACTCAGATGACATCAACTTGAAGAAATAAAGTGCTTGCAACTGATGTGATGCTTTCGTTGAAATCAGGGAGAAAAGGGGAGGGGGGAAGGGGGTTGTTGTGTGTGTGTGTGTGTGTGTGTGTGTGTGTGTGTGTGTGTGTGTGTGTGTGTGTGTGTGTGTGTGTGTGTGTGTGTGTGGTGTGTGTGTGTGTGTGTGTGTGTGTGTGTGTGTGTGTGTGTGCGATCGCGCGCGCGCGTGTAACGTCGCAATGATTTTAGCTTCCAAACAAACATGTATTGATTTTGGCGATGTGACAGCTCACTACGATGGGCTGAGTTGGGAACTAGAAAAACTAAACTTGTTTCAATAAAGACAACAAATGCAACTGTCAGTTTTCCTCGTCAGTTTTCTCAGTATGTTTGTTGAGTTTTCAAAAAAACAACCAAAGGTTTCGAAATATCGTTTCTGGTGAAAGGTTGAGTGGCATTAGTTTTTATGTCGTTTACCCTCTGTGTGTGTGTGGTGTTGTGTGTGTGTGTGCGTGCGTGCGTGCGTGCGTGCGTGCGTGCTGTGTGTGTGTGTGTGTGTGTGTGTGTGTGTGTGTGTGTGTGAGTGTGGTGTGTGTGTGTGTGTGTGTGGTGTGTGTGTGTGTGTGTGTTCTTCAATTTAGTGTCCTTCCACTGAAGTGATTCAGACAATAGTGAGTTTGTGGGTGAATCAGAGTAAGCGGGTGTGTCTATAATAAGATTAACAAAAATTTGAATAGCGAGTTTGAGAGTGAATGAGAATAAGTGGATGTGTCTGTAATAAGGTTAACAAAAATTGAATAGTGAGTTTGTGAGTGAATGAGAATAAGTGGATATGTCTGTAACAAGGTTACAAAAAATGGAATAAAAATGTATCCCTTTTGTCCTGGTGGTGTTTTAATTTTACGTCTTTTCATCCGGCAGATGATATTAAGACGGGAAAAAAATAAATAAATAAAAGGGGGGGGGGGGGAGGGGAACAAAAAACAACAACAACCACTTAAGTCATTTCAACACATACATCGCCATACACTTATGAAAAAGAAAACAGCATATCAGTTAAGGACCTTCATAATAGTCTAGCTACATTAGAACTGGCTAAAGTGGCGGCAAACTCAATTATGCATGAGTCAGACAGAACTTGACTCTCATTTTCATATTTGTCAAGATTGATACCTTTCGCCTTATACATTTTAGTTAAAACTGGACAATCTAATAGAAGGTGGTGCACAGAGATGAATTTTCCACAGACACACACAACTTCAGGAGAAAATTTGGTCTTCCATGTGTTCAGCCTTAATTTTGTGATAATCTAGCAAGATGGCGTGAGCAGCTAGGCAGTGTGTAGCATTTTTCACAGAAAAAGGTTTTGTAAACGTAGTGTTCCAGGTTCAATAGTATTTCACACTGGAAGGATGTAATGGCAAATTTAGCACACATTCTGAACAGTTTTGTGCACCAAGTTTCGCTAGATTATCTGCTATTTCATTTCCCTCTGAGACCACAATGTAAAGGAATCCAACAGAAGTCTACGATTATACCCTGAGACATAATACAGTGTATCAGGTACCTTATTTCATATAACAAATCTTTTCTGGCCTTACAACCCCAAGTTTGCAGTGCTTGCAAAACAGACTTGGAATCAACACAAAACACAAAACAGTCATGTACCCCACCTTGATCCTAATTATATAAATGAATAGATAAACTAGTAACAATGGACAATTGAATTATCAAATCAATAAATTAACAATTTTACAAATAAATACTCAGTGAACTATGCAATAAACCTTTACATACAGATTGAAGAACAGAATAATTGTAAAGTATGCTAGATAAAGACAAAGGAGTCGATCCATCAGTGAAACCGTCAATACCCAATTTCTTAAAAATGTCTTTTTGTTTTTGAACAACGTGTCAATATATGATTGACACTTAAGGATTCTCCGCACATACATCTGACATTGTTACAGCATTTTGTTTTGATTGAGTTTAAACGAAGTCTATGAATAAGACTCTCAATCTCTCTAGATGAGCAAATAAAACGCTTGGGTGGTCTGGTTTTGTTGTCTCTGCCATGTTGATTAAAACAATTACGACTATACTGTACGTCTGTATTTAACAATAAGATTTTAGCATTTTCGTGAGATTTTCTATTAATAATTGAATAGCATGTGTGTGTGTGTGTGTGTGTGTGTGTGTGTGTGTGTGTGTGTGTGTGTGTGTGTGTGTGTGTGTGTGTGTGTGTGTGTGTGTCCGTGAGAGAGAGAGAGAGAGAGAGAGAGAGAGAGAGAGAGAGAGAGAGAGAGGAGAGAGAGAGAGAGGAGAGCGAGTGTGTGTGTCCGGGCATGCGTGTGCTATAATATCTGTGTTGTGTGTGTGTTTCTCTGTGTGTGTGTTTGTGCGCGTGTGCGCGCGCGAGCGAGCGTGCAGGTATGTCCATGCGTGTGCTACAATATTGTTGTGCGTGCGTGCGTGCGTGCGTGCGTGCGTGCGTGCGTGCGTGCGTGTGTGTGTGTGTGTGTGTGTGTGTGTGTGTGTGTGTGTGTGTGTGTGTGTGTGTGTTGTGTGTGTGTGTAGGTTGACTGGGTGTGGGTGTGGGTATGTACGGGACACTCAGAGAGAGAGAGAGAGAGAGAAGAGAGAGAGAGAGAGAGAGAGAGAGAGAGAGAGAGAGAGAGAGAGAGAGACAGACAGACAGACAGACAGAGACAGAGACAGAGAGAATAACTACCAAACGTCGTGGTATGGCCAGTGGCTAGCATTGTGTCCCAGAGGACGGGTTCGATTCTCATCAAAGACATTCATGTCTCAGATTTTGTTCTGTTTACTACACCCACAGTTTCTGTGCTCAAAGTGGAAGACAGGGTGCACACAGTAAACTTCTATCTAGTCCTTCGAATGAGACTATAAACCGAGGTTCCGTGTGTGAACGCACGCATAACATCTTGCACACACGTAAAATCCCATCACCAACTTTCGGAAGAGAAGGCCAGTTTGGCCGTTGGTATGGATGACACGTGACACATAGCATGCACCTTCCCCGAAGATGGAGTATGGCTGCCTTAATGGCGGGATAAAAAAGGGTCATACACACAAAACTCCACTGCCTGGCTATACAGGGAGTGTCCGCAGGAGTATCAGCCTGCGTACGCAGAAAGAAAAAAAGAAAGAAAGTAAACTTCTATCTACGTCACGTCTATTTCTCCAGTGTCGTTGACTGTTTCTGACTGGGACCTCAAGAGACTGTATCTCTCCTGTATGGTTGACGCCGGAATGTATGACGAAAGCAAGCACAGAATACGGTTCCTATCACGTATTCTTACTAGAAGGGACCCCCATGGCATCCTTTTCATCATCCTTATCCTCAATGATCATTAACAGTCTGCAAGTGTGCGGTCCTTCATGCCCTGGTCATATACTTCTTCTTCTTCTTCTCTTCTTCTTCTTCTTCTTCTTCTTCTCTTCTTTGTCTTCTTCTTCTTCTTCTTCTTCTTCTTCTTCTTCTTCTTCGTCTTTGTCTTCTTCTTCTTCTTCTTCTTCTTCTTCTTCTTCTTCTTCTTCTTCTGCGTACGCAGGCTGACTCCTGCGGACACCCCCTGTATAGAAAGGCAAGGATTAATCCCATCTTCCCAACAAAGGGAGTGGAGTTTTGAGTTATGTACACCTTTCTTGTTTTTATCCCGACAATAAGGCAGCCATACTCAAACTTCGGGAAGGTGCATGCTATGTGTAACGTGTCATCCATACCAACGGCCACACTGGCCTTCTCTTCCGAAAGTTGGTGATGGGATTTGACGTGTGTGCAAGATGTTATGCGTGCGTTCATACACGGAACCTCGGTTCATAGTCTCATTCGAAGGACTGTATGGGAAATGGATGTCAGAGCCAGTGTTAACTCCGTAGGCGAAAATCCCCTGTAGCAAAACGGCAGTGCAGGAACAACCCGAACTGCC
>JAFLJL010000406.1:0-14075 GCA_018398815.1 Conus ventricosus | reverse complement strand
ATCAACAGGCTGGGAGGCGTACATGCTGTTCACAACCAGAGGTAGCAACAGGCTGGGGCGTACACGCTGTTCACAAGCAACCAGAGGTAGCAACAGGCCCGGAGGCGTACATGCTGTTCACAAACAACCAGAGGTAGCAACAGGCTGGGAGGCGTACATGCTGTTCACAAACAACCAGAGGTAGCAACAGGCCCGGAGACGTACATGCTGTTCACAAACAACCAGAGGTAGCAACAGGGTGGGAGGCGTACATGCTGTTCACAACCAGAGGTAGCAACAGACTGGGAGGCGTACATGCTGTTTACAACGAGAGGTAGAAACAGGCTGGGAGGCGTACATGCTGTTCACAAACAACCAGAGGTAGCAACAGGCCCGGAGGCGTACATGCTGTTCAGAAACAACCAGAGGTAGCAACAGGCTGGGAGGCGTACATGCTGTTTACAACCAGAGGTAGCAACAGGCTGGGAGGCGTACATGCTGTTCACAAACAACAAGAGGTAGCAACAGGCCCGGGGCGTACATGCTGTTTACAAACAACCAGAGGTAGTAACAGGCCCGGAGGCGTACATGCTGTTCACAGCCAGAGGTAGCAACAGGCTGGGAGGCGTACATGCTGTTCACAAACAACCAGAGGTAGCAACAGGCTGGGAGGCGTACATTCTGTTTACAAACAACCAGAGGTAGCAACAGACAGGGAGGCGTACATGCTGTTCACAGCCAGTGGTAGCAACAGGCTGGGAGGCGTACATGCTGTTCACAACCAGGGGTAGCAACAGGCTGGGAGGCGTACATGCTGTTCACAAGCAACCAGAGGTAGCAACAGGCCCGGAGGCGTACATGCTGTTCACAAACAACCAGAGGTAGCAACAGGCTGGGAGGCGTACATGCTGTTCACAAACAACCAGAGGTAGCAACAGGCCCGGAGGCGTACATGCTGTTCACAAACAACCAGAGGTAGCAACAGGGTGGAAGGCGTACATGCTGTTCACAACCAGAGGTAGCAACAGACTGGGAGGCGTACATGCTGTTTACAACCAGAGGTAGCAACAGGCTGGGAGGCGTACATGTTGTTCACAAACAACCAGAGGTAGCAACAGCCCCGGAGGCGTACATGCTGTTCACAAACAACCAGAGGTAGCAACAGGCTGGGAGGCGTACATGCTGTTTACAACCAGAAGTAGCAACAGGCTGGGAGGCGTACATGCTGTTCACAAACAACCAGATGTAGCAACAGGCCCGGAGGCGTACATGCTGTTTACAAACAACCAGAGGTAGCAACAGGCCCGGAGGCGTACATGCTGTTCACAGCCAGAGGTAGCAACAGGCTGGGAGGCGTACATGCTGTTCACAAACAACCAGAGGTAGCAACAGGCTGGGAGGCGTACATGCTGTTCACAAACAACCAGAGGTAGCAACAGGCTGGGACGCGTACATGCTGTTCACAACCAGAGGTAGCAACAGTCCGGGAGGCGTACATGCTGTTTACAAACAACCAGAGGTAGCAACAGGCTGGGAGGCGTACATGCTGTTCACAATCAGAGGTAACAACAGACTGGGAGGCGTACATGCTGTTCACAAACAACCAGAGGTAGCAACAGGCCGGGAGGCGTACACGCTGTTCACAAACAACCAGAGGTAGCAACAGACTGGGAGGCGTACATGCTGTTCACAAACAACCAGAGGTAGGAACAGACTGGGAGGCGTACATGCTGTTCACAAACAACCAGAGGTAGCAACAGGCTGGGAGGCGTACATGCTGTTCAAAACCAGAGGTAGCAACAGACTGGGAGGCGTACATGCTGTTCACAAACAACCAGAGGTAGGAACAGACTGGAGGCGATAATGCTGTTCACAACCAGAGGTATCAACAGTCCGGGAGGCGTACATGCTGTTCACAACCAGAGGTAGCAACAGACTGGGAGGCGTACATGCTGTTTACAAACAACCAGAGGTAGGAACAGACTGGGTGGCGTACATGCTGTTTACAAACAACCAGAGGTAGCAAGAGTCCGGGAGGCGTACATGCTGTTCACAAACAACCAGAGGTAGAAACAGTCCGGGAGGTGTACATGCTGATCACAACCAGAGGTAGCAACAGACTTGGAGGCGTACATGCAGTTTACAAACAACCAGAGGTAGCAACAAGGTGGGAGGCGTACATGCTGTTCACAAACAACCAGAGGTAGCAACAGGCTGGGAGGCGTACATGCTGTTTACAAACAACCAGAGGTAGCAACAGTCCGGGAGGCGTACATGCTGTTCACAAACAACCAGAGGTAGCAACAGTCCGGGAGGCGTACATGCTGTTTACAACCATAGGTAGCAACAGTCTGGGAGGCGTGCATGCTGTTCACAACCAGAGGTAGGAACAGACTGGGAGGCGTACATGCTGTTCACAAACAACCAGAGGTAGCAATAGGCTGGGAGGCGTACATGCTGTTCACAAACAACCAGAAGTAGCAACAGGCCGGGAGGCGTACATGCTGTTCACAAACAACCAGAGGTAGGAACAGACTGGGAGGCGTACATGCTGTTCACAACAACCAGAGGTAGCAACAGGCCCGGAGGCGTACATGCTGTTCACAACCAGAGGCAGCAACAGGCTGGGAGGCGTACATGCTGTTCACAACCAGAGGTAGCAACAGGCTGGGAGGCGTACATGCTGTTCGCAAACAACCAGAGGTAGCAACAGGCCGGGAGGCGTACATGTTGTTCACAAACAACCAGAGGTAGCAACAGGCTGGGAGGCGTACATGCTGTTCACAACCAGAGGTAGCAATAGGCTGGGTGGCGTTCTAGCTGTTCACAAACAACCAGAGGTAGCAACAGGCCGGGAGGCGTACATGCTGTTCACAACAAGAGGTAGCGACAGACTGAGTGGCGTACATGCTGTTAACAAACAACCAGAGGTAGCAACAGGCTGGGAGGCGTACATGCTGTTCACAAACAACCAGAAGTATCAACAGGCTGGGAGGCGTGCATGCTGTTTACAACCAGAGGTAGCAACAGGCTGGGAGGCGTACATGCTGTTTACAACCAGAGGTAGCAACAGGCTGGGAGGCGTACATGCTGTTCACAAACAACCAGAGGTAGCAACTGGCTGGGAGGCGTACATGCTGTTCACAACGAGAGGTAGCAACAGACTGGGAGGCGTACATGCTGTTCACAACGAGAGGTAGCAACAGGCTGGGAGGCGTACATGCTATTCACAACCAGAGGTAGCAACAGGGTGGGAGGTGTACATGCTGTTCACAACCAGAGGTAGCAACAGGCTGGGAGGCGTACATGCTGTTTACAACCAGAGGTAGCAACAGGCTGGGAGGTGTACATGCTGTTCACAAACAACCAGAGGTAGCAACAGGCTGGGAGGCGTACATGCTGTTCACAACCAGAGGCAGCAACAGGCTGGGAGGCGTACATTCTGTCTACAAACAACCAGAGGAAGCAACAGGCCGGGAGGCATACATGCTGTTCACAAACAACCAGAGGTAGCAACAGGCCGGGAGGCGTACATGCTGTTCACAGCCAGAGGTAGCAACAGGCTGGGAGGCGTACATGCTGTTCACAAACATTCAGAGGTAGCAACTGGCCGGGAGGCGTACATGCTGTTCACAAGCAACCAGAGGTAGCAACAGACTGGGAGGCGTACATGCTGTTCACAAACAACCAGAGGTAGCAACAGGCCGGAGGCGTACATGCTGTTCACAAACAACCATAGGTAGCAACAGGCTGGGAGGCGTACATGCTGTTCACAAACAATCAGAGGTAGCAACAGGCTGGGAGGCGTACATGCTGTTCACAACCAGAGGTAGTAACAGGCTGGGAGGCGTACATGCTGTTCACAAACAACCACCAGAGGTAGGAACAGACTGGGTGGCGTACATGCTGTTAACAACAACCAGAGTAGGGGGGAAAAAGGGGGGGGGGGGGGGAAAAACCCCCCCAAAAAACCCGGGGGGGGGGGGGTTTTTCCCCCCCCGGGGGGGGGGGAAATTTTTTAAAAAACCAAAGGGGGGAAAAAAAACCCCCCGGGGGGGTTTTTTTTTTTTCCCCAACAAAACCGGGGGGGGGGGGCCCCCGGGGGGGTTTTGGGTTTTTTTTTCCCCCCCCAAAAAAAAAAAGGGGGGCCACGGTGTTTTAAAAAAGGGGGGCCCCCAAAATTTCCCCCAACACAAAAAAAGGGGGGGGGGAAAAAAAAAAGGGGGGGGGTTTTTTCCCCCCCCCAAAAAACCAAAAAAAAGGGGGGGGGGGGGGTTTTTTTTTTAAAAAAAAAAAAATTTTTTTTTAAAAAAGGGGGGCCCCCCCCCAAAAAAAAAAAAAGGGGGGGATTTTTTTAAAAGGGGGGTTTGTTTTTTTTCCCCAAAAACCCCCCCCAAAAAGGGGGGGGGGCCCCCCTTTTTGGCCCCCCAAAAAAAAAAAACCCTTTTTTCCCCCCAAAAAAAAAATTTTTTTAAAAAAAAAAGGGGGGGGTTTTTTTTTTTTTTTTTTCCCCCCCCCCCCCTTTAAAAAACCCCAAAAGGGGAATTTTAAAAGGGGTTTTTTGGGGGGGGGGCCCCCCAAAAAAAAAAGGGGGGGGGGAAATCCGGGGGGGGAAAAAAAAAAGGGGGGCCCCCCAAAAAAAGGGGGGGGCCCGGGGGAAAAATTTCCCTTTAAAAAAAAAAAAGGGGGGAAAAAGGGGAAACCCGGGGGGTTTTTTTTTTTTTAAAAAAAAAAAAAAAGGGGGGGGAAAAAAGGGGGGGCTTTTTTTAAACCCCCCCCAAAAAAGGGGGGGGGGGGGGGGAAAAAAAAAGGGGGGGTTTTTTGTAAAAAAATTTTTCCCCCAAAAAAAAAAAGGGGGGGGGGGAAAAAGGGGGGGGCCTTGTCGTAGTAATATTCCCCCTTTAAAAAAAAAGGGGGGTTTGGGGAAAGGGGGGGGGTTTGTGGTTTTTCCCTTTCCCAAAAAAAAAAAGGGGGGGGGGGGGAAAAACCGGGGGCCCGGGGGTTTTTTTCCCCTTTCCAAAAAAAAAAAAGGGGGGGTTTTTTAAAACCCGGGGGGCTTGTTGGGTTTTCCCCCAACCAAAAAAAGGGGGGAAAAAAGGGGGGGGGTTTTTTAAAAAACCCCTTTAAAAAACCAAAGGGGGGGAACTGTAAATTTAACCAGGGGGGGTTTTTTTTTTCCCCCAAAAAAAAAAAAAAGGGGGGGGAAAAAAGGGGGGGGGGAAAAATTTGGTTTTTTTCCCCCAAAAAAAAAAAAAAAGGGGGGGAATTTTTAAAAAAAAGGGGGGGGCCTTTTTTAAAAAATTTTTTTTAAAAAAAAAGGGGGGGTTTTTAAAACCCGGGGGTTTGTGAAAAATTTTTCCCTTTCCAAAAAAAAAAGGGGGGGGGGGTTTTTGGGGGGGGGGCCTTTTGGGTTTTCCCCCCCAAAAAAAAGGGGGGAAAGGGGGGGGTTTTCCTGGGGGGGTTTTTTTAAAACCCCCAAAAAAAAAACCCCGGGGAAAATTTTTTGGGGGTTTTTTCCCCAAAAAAAAAAAAAAAAGGGGGGGGGTTTTTTTAAAAAGGGGTTTTCCCAAAAAAAAAAAAAAAAGGGGGGGGGGGAAAAAAATGGGGGCCTTTTTAAAAAAAATTTTTTTTAAAAAAAAAGGGGGGGGCCCGGGGCCCTTTCCCCTTTTTTTTTAAAAAAAAAAAAATTTTTGTTTTCCCCCCCAAAAAAAAAGGGGGACGGGGGGGCCTGGGGGGTTTTTTTTCCCCCCAAAAAAAAAAGGGGGCCGGAGGGGAAACCCCCCTTTTTTTTTGGGGGGGGGGGGGGGGGGGGGGGGGGCCCGGGGGGTTTTTTTTTAAAAAACCCAAAAAAAAAGGGGGGTTGGGAGGGGCCGGGGAAAAAAATTTTTTTTTAAAAAAAAAAAAACCCGGGGGGGAAAAAGGGGCCCCCCAAAAAAGGGGGGGGGAAAAACCCCCCAAAAGGGGGGGGGAAAAAGGGGGGAAAAAAAAAGGGGGGTTTTTTCCCCAAAAAAAAAAGGGGGGGGTTTTTTTAAAACCCCCAAAAAAGGGGGTTTTTTTAAAAACCCCGGGGGGAAAAAAAAGGGGGGGGGCCCCCCCCAAAAAAAAGGGGGGAAGGGGTAAAAAAGGGGGTTTTTTTAAAAAAACCCCCCCCCCAAAAAAAAGGGGGGGGTTTTGGCCCCCCCCCCCCCCCCCTTTTTTTCCCCCCAAAAAAAAAAGGGGGGTAAAAAAAAGGGGTTTTTTTTAAAATTCCCCCCCAAAAAAAAAAAAAGGGGGGGAAAATTGGGGGGGAAAATTTTTTTAAAAAACCCCAAAAAAAAAGGGGGGGGGAGGAAGCTTTTTTCCCCCCCCAAAAAAAGGGGCCCCCAAAAAAAAAGGGGGTTTTTTTTTGGGGGGGTTTTCCCCCAAAAAGACCCCCCCCCAAAAAAAAAAGGGGGGGGTTTTTTTGTAAAAGGGGAAACCCCCAACAGAGGGGGCACTGTGATGTACAACCTGGGGGAGGCTGTGTCGTAGTAATATTGCCCTTTCCAACACAAACCAAAGAGGGGGCACTGTGATGTAGAAGCCAGGGGGAGGCTGGTCGGTAATATTGCCTGTCCACACAAACCAAAGAGGGGTACTGTATGTACAACCCATGGGGAGGCCTTTGTCGTAGTAATATTGCCCTGTCCAACACAAACAAAGAGGGGGTACTGTGATGTACAAGCCATGGGGAGGCCTGTGTCGTAGTAATATTGCCCTGTCCAACACAAACCAAAGAGGGGTACTGTGATGTACAACCCATGGGAGGCCTTTGTCGTAGTAATATTGCCCTGTCCACACAAACCAAAGAGGGGGTACTGTGATGTACAAGCCATGGGGAGGCCTTTGTCGTAGTAATATTGCCCTGTCCAACACAAACCAAAGAGGGGGTACTGTGATGTACAAGCCATGGGGAGCCTTTGTCGTAGTAATATTGCCCTGTCCAACACCAACCAAAGAGGGGGTACTGTGATGTACAAGCCATGGGGAGGCCTTTGTCGTAGTAATATTGCCCTGTCCAACACCAACCAAAGAGGGGGCACTGTGATGTACAACCCATGGGGAGGCATTTGTCGTAGTAATATTGACCTGTCCAACACCAACCAAAGAGGGGGTACTGTGATGTACAACCCATGGGGAGGCCTTTGTCGTAGTAATATTGCCCTTTCCAACACAAACCAAAGAGGGGGGCACTGTGATGTACAACCCATGGGGAGGCCTTTGTCGTAGTAATATTGCCCTTTCCAACACAAACCAAAGAGGGGGTACTGTGATGTACAAGCCATGGGAGGCCTTTGTCGTAGTAAATTGCCCTGTCCAACACCAACCAAAGAGGGGGCACTGTGATGTACAACCCATGGGGAGGCATTTGTCGTAGTAATATTGACCTGTCCAACACCAACCAAGAGGGGGTACTGTGATGTACAACCCATGGGGAGGCCTTTGTCGTAGTAATTTTTGCCCTTTCCAACACAAACCAAAGAGGGGTACTGTGATGTACAACCCATGGGGAGGCCTTTGTCGTAGTAATATTGCCCTTTCCAACACAAACCAAAGAGGGGGTACTGTGATGTACAACCCATGGGGAGGCCTTTGTCGTAGTAATATTGCCCTTTCCAACACAAACCAAAGAGGGGGCACTGTGATGGGTGTTGTCGTAGTAATATTGCCCTTTCCAACACAAACCAAAGAGGGGGCACTGTGATGGGTGTTGTCGTAGTAATATTGCCCTTTCCAACACAAACCAAAGAGGGGGCACTGTGATGGGTGTTGTCGTAGTAATATTGCCCTTTCCAACACAAACCAAAGAGGGGGCACTGTGATGGGTGTTGTCGTAGTAATATTGCCCTTTCCAACACAAACAAAGAGGGGGCACTGTGATGGGTGTTGTCGTAGTAATATTGCCCTTTCCAACACAAACCAAAGAGGGGGCACTGTGATGGGTGTTGTCGTAGTAATATTGCCCTTTCCAACACAAACCAAAGAGGGGGCACTGTGATGGGTGTTGTCGTAGAAATATTGCCCTTTCCAACACAAACCAAAGAGGGGGCACTGTGATGGGTGTTGTCGTAGTAATATTGCCCTTTCCAACACAAACCAAAGAGGGGGTACTGTGATGGGTTTGTCGTAGTAATATTGCCCTGTCCAACACAAACCAAAGAGGGGGTACTGTGATGGGTGTTGTCGTAGTAATATTGCCCTGTCCAACACAAACCAAAGAGGGGGCACTGTGATGGGTGTTGTCGTAGTAATATTGCCCTGTCCAACACAAACCAAAGAGGGGGCACTGTGATGGGTGTAGTGGAACGATCCTGAAAGCGTCTGCAATATCCGTCGTTGCTAGGTAACCCTGTTTTCCTATGCGTGTGATTGCTGCTACGGCTTCGTCTATAGATTGGTACTGAACCATAGCTTCTGTGTCTGGTATTCCGTCATTGATCGATTCCCCTTGGGGGTACGAGAGATGGTGTATATGGGGGTTCAAATGTCCTGCTTGCCTCATAGCCTCTTTGGCTTCTTCTAGCGATTCGTAGCCTCTGTGTACTGCTCTCGAGAATCCGTTGACCGACTCGGATGCGAGATTCCAATTGTCGAAAATGGCAACAGATCTACCGACACTTACCGCATAAAATTGTTTATGCACACAGTTCTTTTTCATGGTGGTCATATTTTTTTACACTTGGATTGATGAAAATTGTGTTTGACAATATTTTTCAATAGCATCGATTCAAGTTTTGTCCATTGTTTCTGTTATTTGATTTTTGGCTTTAAATGATACACAGCCTTGTGTTTATTTACGCGGTGTCATGCACATATGAAAATGACATAGCAAGAAATTCTTCTAACAAATCGAACAGTCAAATAACACCCAAAAATGAGCAATGTGACACCCATACAGTCAAAAATCTGCTCGTTTTAACTCAAAATATGCCAATGGTTCCTAAACCTTATATGGATATCTTATTTTGTTTAAGAAACCTTTTTTTAACGCAGACTCGTTCATTTAAAAAAAATCCATATAGGTCATGGTTTACAGATTATGCAATAAAACAAAAAATGCAATGACGAACACTCGTGTCATCATGGCCAAGTATTACAAATGAATCATTTAAATGCACATTTTCAGTATTCAGATATCTTCCATCCATAAGACGCCTAAATGCATCCAACAGACAGCCTGTACATGTGAAACTAAATTCATTTTTTTAATGTTTCGTTTTGTTTCATTTCATGTCAAACAACATGTGAAACATTCATTTTTAATGTTTCGTTTTGTTTCATTTCATGTCAAACAACATGTGAAAACATTCATTGTTTAATGTTTCGTTTTGTTTCATTTCATGTCAAACAACATGTGAAAACATTCATTTTTAATGTTTCGTTTTGTTTCATCATTCATGTCAAACAACATGATAAAACATTCATTTTTAATGTTTGTTTTGTTTAATTTCATGTCAAACAAAATAATGTTAGACCAACACAAAAGAACTAATGATTCAGTAAATTATATAAATTATCTATGTAAATCAAAAATAATAAATGTCAAATGATCAAATAAATAAGAACAAATGATTATCATTAAAAAGAGATTATGATTGAAAAATCAGATAGTATACATTTTATGAGACAAAAACGTATAATGTCAAATAAAGTCAATGAATTCTTTTCGACATGCTTATCTCGTAAAAGAATAAGATTTCATATTGAATTTTGGCTGAAGTGAATACTTTAAAGAGTGTAACACTGATGATCGTATGGTAATTGGTATAGCTGAAACATCAAGCTAGTCAATGAACACCGGAGTATGTGTGCAATGTGGGGAAAAGTGAAACAAAGAGGAGAGTGACACGACTCGGGGAGTGGATGTGTGAATGTGGGGAAAAGTGAAACAAAGAGGAGAGTGACACGACTCGGGGAGTGGATGTGTGCAATGTGGGGAAAAGTGAAACAAAGAGGAGAGTGACACGACTCGGGGAGTGGATGTGTGCAATGTGGGGAAAAGTGAAACAAAGAGGAGAGTGACACGACTCGGGAGTGGATGTGTGCAATGTGGGGAAAAGTGAAACAAAGAGGAGAGTGACACGACTCGGGGAGTGGATGTGTGCAATGTGGGGAAAAGTGAAACAAGAGGAGAGTGACACGACTCGGGGAGTGGATGTGTGCAATGTGGGGAAAGTGAAACAAAGAGAGTGACACGACTCGGGGAGTGGATGTGTGCAATGTGCAATATCTGCGTGCGTGCGTGCGTGCGTGCGTGCGTGCGTGCCTGCGTGCGGTGTGTGTGTGCGTGTGTGTGTGTGGTGTGTGTGTGTGGGTGTGTGTGTGTGTGTGTGTGTGTGGTGTGGGGTGTGTGTGTGTGGGGTATGTGTCTGTGTCTGTGTGTACGTTATGAAATTATACGTATACGTTGTATAGGACGAGAGCGCGCGTGCCTGTGTGCATGTCTGGGTGTGCATGTATATGTATGTGACAATATGTGTGTATGTGTTTTTGTGTGTGTGTTTTGTGTGTGTTGTGTGTGTGTGTGTGGTGTGTGTGTGTGGTGTGTGTGTGTGTGTGTGTGTGTTGTGTGTGGTGTGTTTTGTTGTGTGTTTGTGTGTGTGTGTGTGTGTGTGTTTTACTCTGTGTGTGTGTGTGTGTCTGTGTGTATGTGTATGTGTGCCTGTGGGTTTTTGTTTGGTGTGCTTGTGTTATACTCGTTTTTAAACAAAGCCTTCTACGGTCTATCGGTATATAGATATGTGATTTACTCAATTCGTTCCTAAGTTCTCATCGCTTGCGATGCGCATGATTTATTACTTCAAAGTTGCTTACAAGCCGTCGTATATGGCCATACATAATGTTTTGAACTTTGCTTGGAAGTCAACCTGACGTGCTGTGACAAATGAAAAGTCAATAGATTAATTTTTCTTTTGTTTTGTTTTGTTCTTGTTCTTCGTTTTTTCTTTTTTTTTTCTTTCAGGTGTGTGTTTTTTTTGTTGTTGTTATTTTGAGAGAGAGAGAAAGAGAGAGAGAAAGAGAGAGAGGGAGAGAGAGAGAGAGAGAGAGAGAGAGAGAGAGAGAGAGAGAAGAGAGAGAGAGAGAGAGAGAGAAGAAGAGAGAGAGAGAAAGAGAGAGAGAGAGAAAGAGAGAGAGAGAGAGAGAGAGAGAAAGAAGAGAGAGAGAGAGAGAGAGAGAGAGAAGAGAGAGAGAGAGAGAGAGAGAGAGAGAGAGTAATGTTTTCTTTAGTTTTATATCTGTATTTTAGCTTATTAAGAAATACTTGCAGTCTGGGTGATTTCTGTTCTGTTCTACACTGATATAAATGGTGTTTTGCAAATAATACAATAAAAAAATACATGATCTATATGTACATCTTATCAAATCCAACTATGGCTAATGGTTCAGTTATCTGCAAATTAAATGCACACATACATTTTTCATTCATCAAAACCACCTGCGTTTCCCAAAAACGTTGTATGACTGGACAATACCAAAACATATGAGTGATATTGTCCTTAACAGAGGTACAGAAAGTACAAACATCGCTGTTCAATGTACCCTTTTTTCAGCACAACATTAGTACCAAGACATCTGTGTATTATTCGTAACTGTAACCATTTCATTTTTATATCAGAAATTTTACTCAGATAAAGAAAGCAGTTTTTCCAGTCATTTTTAACGTTCAGTTTAATATCCCAGTTCGTACAGATTTTCGGGTGTGTATGATTATGTATATAAATGTCATAATATAATCTTGACCCTTTACAAACTGACGTTAACTTTTTGTAACATACATACATATTTAAACATTTATTAGTATGCTCAACTTTGATTTTTTTTTGGTGTATATATTCAATTATAGCTGCTTTAAAACCAGAAAAAGTGACAAAATTAATGTTTACTTCATACTTTTGTTTAAATTGTTCGTAAGAAATAAACTGGCCATTGTCAAGCAAAAAATGAGCAATGCAATATATGCCTTGTTGATCCATGCTTTTCCCAAAATAGACTTTTCCCCAACTTGTATTCTGTTTGTATAAAAGACTGGTTCCGCAAGGAGTTCATAAGAAGTCTCACAGTTAACTTTGTAGCAAAATTCTTTGTACGCCATAAATACCTCTGTCCAAAATACATTTGATTTACAGAAGGAAGAAAGTATTTCTGGTCCATATTTCTCAATATTGCATAAAAGTGGAATGTTAGATGTTGTAATAGTTTTCCATTTGTGGTGTGTAGTCTGAACTTTTTGCAGCCACGTCAATTTTAGGGAAGAAGCAAACGTTTTTAATTCTGGTAGTCCAAGACCACCGTTTTGGATACTTTTGTGAGCAGTTTCAATACAGACATGGTGACGAATTTTAGAATGAGCTTGAAAATGAAACTTTCTAAATACTTTGGAAAGAAATGACTGAGTCAGAGTGCCATGAGTCTTCCACAAATGCTTTGGAAGGGCAGCTTTTAGATGCATGAACACATAAGATCGTGCCGGTTTTCAAAACCGCTTTTTAATTCATTCTTTTATTTGGCATTTGTGAAGGAAAAAAAACTGCACGTACACACACACACACACACACACACACACACACACACACACACACACACACACACACACACACACACACACACACACACACACACACACACACACACACACACACACACACACACACACACACACACACACACACATACACACTCTCCTCTCTCTCTCTCTCTCTCTCTTCTCTCTCTCTCTCTCTCTCTCTCTCTCTCTCCTCTCTCTCTCTCTCTCTCTCTTCTCTCTCTCTCTCTCTCTCTCTTGAAGCCAAGAAAAGAAAATACACAGAAATGTATTGTTCAACAATATCTCGGAATATGCTGCGTCTTGATGAGTGAAGAGCAACACTGCAATATACCCGAATACATTTGACAAGACATACCAGCATTAACTGTCATGTTTATGAATGTCAATTCATGTTTCTGAAAATTCGCCGCCAGGCTTATCAACGCAGTCTGAATGTCAAATGCATGCGAACACCATTACAGTTATTTTGGAATTAGTGTCTCTATTTGTGAAACAAATATTTTCTTTTTATCTTGTACGACTCTTATAAACGGACTACTCTTACAGCTGATCTGACAATCTTTGAGCGAAGTACAGGCAAACAGTTGACCCTGTTATCTTTGTTTCAAGTACGTGCACTCTGATCTTCTGTTTTGGTGGGATATTTAAAGCAATGTTAGTGATAGAACAGCATTTTAGGTATTGTCACAGGTAAGGGAAAAAGTGCTACCGAGTTTTTGTGTTGATTTATACGACTTAAAAGTTGAAATGGGCCATCAGTTTATTTGATTAGAAAGCATTGTTCAAAGACAGTTCATCTGCAGACAAGCACCAGGTATGTACTAAGCAGTGATTACCTTCATTCTTGACATTTCTACCAAAATCCTTGAAGGAGAAAAGTGTTGAGCTGCATGATGGAAAAGATGGCGAAGTCCTACTTATGTAGAGGACTGAATACTTCAGACACGAACGAATTTGCACACGAAAAATACATATTGAGTTTTGTAAACAAATTCTTGTAGTTAACTAAAAACTGAATGGTGCTTCCCATATTGGGAGAATTAGGCGGATTTCTAGTAAGTGTGAATATTATATGTCAAACTTTATCCTATTGGCTACATATTCTCAATTTGTCAGAAAATTCTCTTGCCCATAGAATGTAGAACAAAAATGATCCTTGGTTGACATTTGGTAAAGATGTATTGATGAATATGAATATGGGCCATGCTTGGACAAATAAATTTACATCCAATATACAGAGACTAAAAGTTGTAATAATTGAAAAGTTCGAAAATGAATATATTCCATATTGGAAAGACAAGAAAAAGCACTCATCAAAACGTAATTTTTACAACGCTATTGCAAAAGAATATGTAACAGAAAATTATTTAATAACTGTCACAGAGCCAAGACATAGACAAGCCTTAACAAAACTTCGGATAAGCGCCCATGACTTTAGTAGAAAAATAGGACGGTATCTGCATTTATTTAGAGAACAAAGACTTTGCAATCGTTGTAGATTATTGGAAGATGAAGTTCATTTTCTTCTGTA
>JAFLJL010000405.1:15000-19347 GCA_018398815.1 Conus ventricosus | reverse complement strand
GTTTGTCCATCGCGTATGCAAGGCGCGGAAAATGAAATACAGTTTATATGTTCCTTTGCCCAGCTTTAGAAAATCTTCGCCAAAAATTGATCCCACAGAAATATCATAGGCGCCCATGTATGTTTCGTTGACAATACTTCTCTCTAACAGTTATAAGGTTATTAGGAATTTAGGTATGTTTTAGTTTAAGGCGTCTAAGATCAGAGAAATAATGACGTCTTAGTGGATGTTCTTATTGGTATGGCTGCTTCTTTTCTTCATGACTAGTGATTTTGTTTCTTACATATGTGAATGATTGTGCTCAATCCGCTTCCAATGGGCCAATGGCCTTACTAAATAAAATATCTGGTCTGAAGTCTGAATCTCTCTCTCTCTCTCTCTCTCTCTCTCTCTCTCTCTCTCTCTCTCTCTCTCTCTCTCCTTATAGTTTCCGTAATAAACGTAATATCAAGTTTACGATGGATATAACTCATACCGAATCCTGTAAATTTTGCAGTAAAGGACGAGATCAATATTCATGTGTAAAATCGTTTGCGTGCTCTTCGAGGAGAGACTATATCAATGCATGTAGGATCAAATATATTACAAGCATCCGAAAACATTGTCCTGCGTTTTACTGTCGTTACTGAAACAAATCAAGGAGCCAGAATTGATCGCGCTACCAGCCGAATTCTGAGGTGAGAGTTTTAATTTAACATGAACAGATCCTCACAGGGTGCGATGTATAAATACCAAATGGAATATCGCTTGCTGGCACATACAGACACACACACGCGCACGCTCGCACGCACACACCCGCGCACTCACGCACACACACAGCACACACACACACACACACACACACACACACACACACACACACACACACACACACACACACACACTCACACACACACACACATACATACACACTCACACACACACACACACACACACACACACACACACACACACACACACACACACACACACACACACACCCACACACACACACACACACACACACACACACACACACACACACACACACACACACACACACACACACACACACACACACACACACACACACACACGCACGCACACAGTGATGTACCCACTTTGCAGGGCAGGCAGACTGTGGCACCGAAGAACTTCCCACTGGCATGATCCCCACAGACCGCGCACTGCCTCCCCTCCTGGACAGAGGCCACCCCACACTGCCTCCCCTCCTCCTCCACCACCTCCTCCTCCACCACCTCCTTCACCACCTTCTCCACCACCTCCTCCACCGCCTTGCCCAGCTCCCTGTGCCAGCGGGTCCAGAGCAGGTCACCACAGGACCTCCACCGGAACTGACCATGGATCTGGACACATGATCGACCTCGCCTCTCTCGGACGTTGCTCCAAACTGCCATCGTTTGCTCGGAGAGCGCGAGATGCTGAGGTCTAGAACCTGCAGATCGGCCTCTCTCAGGCGTTTCCGAGGTGGTAGAGAATGTCTCGGAAGACTGGTCCGTTCCGACGAAACCTTCGGGTGACCTTGAACTCCATGGTTTAGCGTGGGAGACGGTGTTGCCCCGTTCCTGGGTGATGACGACGGAGCGTTCCCCGTTGCCCTGCCTGGTGATGCAGCAGAGGGATCCACGGGTCCGCTGAAGACTTTGCAGCGACGTCTGGGGATGGATTTGGACTATTTTGAGTCCATGCCAAATTGGGAGAACACTCGGCTGGTCTTGGACGATCGCGGGAAGAAAGCAGGGAAGGGGAATCGTATTCCTCTGTCCAGCTGGAAGCTTTGGACACCCACTGCCCGGTAGGAACCATAGCACGGTATCTCTCTGGTGGTCACGCTGCTTTGTCTCTAAGCCCTAGTCGAGTCAGTTCCAACCAAGCACCGTGTATTCTGCCAGAACCCATCGTCAAAAACACCAAAAAAAAAAAATTAACATCAAAAAAAAAAAAAAAAAAAGGAAACGAAGAAAGTAAGAAAGTCATATGCGCGCGTTCCGCGCGGGTGACAACACACTGCGCGCACGCGACCCCACCGCACACACACACACACACACACACACACCACATACCACCACCCCACACACCACGCAACCATCACTACATGCTCGACGCACATACACCCACAGCACGCACGCACTACGCATGCACCAGACATGCACACTCGCACCACACATCGCAACACACAACACACACGCACGCACAGCACACACACACACCACACACACACACACACACACACCACACAACACACACACACACACACACACACACACACACCACACACTATGTTTTGAAATACTGGAGAAAAATAGTCGAAAAATATGCATTTTTTTCCGCTGTTTTGTGACCCAACTTTTAGAAAGTGCTCCGGTTAGAGAAGTGAAACCCGCGAATACCTCTTATCCATTTCCTAAGCCATCGCGAGGTTATCCCTTGTAACAAATGGCACCATTTTAACAAAATATCGTCACAAGCCGTCACAACAAAAAATCACAAAACACGCAAAAACGCAAAAAGACACATCTTTCTTGTCTTTTCAGGTTAGGCTGGTTCCTTATGCACTACATTCAAAAGTACCGGAGACATTCACACGCACGCACGCACGCACGCACGCACGCAACCCAGATTCAGATTCAGATTCAAGATTAATTCATATACAGAAGACCTAATGAAGGGGTGTGTGAACACACAAGTACAATAGTTACATGAAATCAAATTACGGAACGAAACAAGAATAATTCGAGGGCAATTTCACGAAGTGAAATTTGCTCTATACTTCAAGGCCTTGTGCAAAAACAAAGAAACATTCTTAACAACTTCTACAGAAGTCGATGAACAAAGTAGGCTCAGTTAATACAAGGATGGCTGTCTGTAATATTTGTGCTTAATAAACGTTTCTCTGATGCTCATGAGAGCTGGACAGGAAGGACGAAGTCTAATTCGGTTTTAATTGATTTTTTTTTCACATAAAGGACAAAGCAAATCACAATTATTACATGTTTGATATATAAAATAATGGGTGGCCAGTGCAGATATTCCTAATCTGAATTTTGCTGTTACATGTTTTAGGTGCCTGTCTATATCTAAGGTTAAGTACGTTTTCAGGTCATGAACATCGCAAGTTCCTGTAGAAATCAAATCTGTCACCGTTATGAATGTGATCAGTCCATTTCTGCCACCTGCAGTCAACCAACCGTTGACGAAAAAGACATAAAAACTCTTTAATATTACCAACCCCTTGATTCAGCCAAACAAATCTAAATCCATATTCGAAGGCGCGCTTTGGACACCAGTTACTTTTGCCTTTAGTATCTAAGTCATACAACATGTACGCCTTACGAGGAATCTAAAGTCTTCCATTTGTATCAATTTCAGCCAGTAGCGGATATATCTGACAGCAGAGGTGATGTAAAGGCCATAGCCCCATATGAAAGGGGCGATAACAATTTTACAAAAAAAATTATCATAAAGGCAGCAGTATCACGAGTCCTTACAATTACAAAATGCAGTCAATCAAGAAAGCAATGTTTCGCTTAACTGGAAAGCTTTATATACATAAAGGACTCAACTGCGAATCACACCTCTCTTTTTCTGACGCATTAGCAAGGAAAAACGAAACATACATGGTTGGTTATAAAATTTTGTATGTATTAGCTGCAAACAGAGATTACAAAACGCAGGGCATTGCAGGACAAAATGAACTTCATCTTCGACTGATTCTTTACAAAGGGGACAGAGCAATTCATTGTAACTCGCATTTTTATAGCGATTTTGCATGTACCTTAATATCAGAGATTCCATATCTAAATCTAGTGAAAGTAAATCGTTAGTGCATTTTCATATTAAACAAAAGGTAAGTCTTAAAATAAATGTGAGGAACTGTGAACTCTGTACACATCAAATCTGTTACTTGATTGAATGTGACTTTCCCACCCTTGCCATCTATTGTCGATCAATCTTTGTCGAGTTGTTTGAATAAACTTACGTTCTTCTCCTACTCCTTGGTATATCCATGCATATCCTAATCCCAGCTCACACAAACAGATACGAACATTTGAAACCCCAATTCTTTTGCCCCTTGAGTCGAGATCAAGTAGTGTATTGTACGCTTTTCGTGTAATCTATCATTAGTCATGTTTAATAACTTTAACCAGTAGCGGATACTTTTAACGGCAGAATTTATATATTGGATACCTATTTATTTCTCCATATATTAAATCATTTGGCGTTCTAAGTTCTCCCACCAAAAACTGTTTTAACCCAGTCAAATGAACCGATTCACAATGAACCGCAGCATTCTTATCTAAACCCCATAGCTCCGAACCATACTGCACAGTGGGTTGTATCTGTGCA
>JAFLJL010000405.1:0-10000 GCA_018398815.1 Conus ventricosus | reverse complement strand
ATCGAACCAGTGCTGTCTGTCTGTCTGTCTGTCTGTCTGTCTCTCTCTCTCTCTCTCTCTCTCTCTCTCTCTCTCTCTCTCTCTATATATATATATATATATTATATGTGTGTGTGTGTGTGTGTGTGTGTGTGTGTGGTGTGTGTGTGTGTGTGTGTGTGTGTGTGTGTGTGTGTTTGCGTGTGTGACATATCTATATCTATAACTTCATATAGGTATGTATGCATGTATTTATCCATCTCTCTCTCTCTCTCTCTCTTCTCTCTCTCTCTCTCTCTCTCTCTCTCTCTCTCTCTCTCTCTCTCTCTCTCCCTCTCTTTTCTTTTTTCTGTGTTTCTCTCTTGTTTCCTTCTTCGTTGCCACTGTGTTTTATGGTTATATAAAGGGGATGAGGAAAAAAAATCCAAAGAAAAATTTGATGGAACAAAGGATCTTCACATGGCCGTGCGACAGATGAAAAGAGTAGGCGGGAGGAGGGGGGGGGGGGGGAAGCGAGAGCAGGAAGAAGAGAGAGCAGGAGAGACAGAGAGAGACAACGTGAGACGGGACAGGGGACGGAAAGAAGAGAGAGACAGAGAGAGAGACGGGAAGAAGAAGAGAAGAAAAAAGAGAGAGAGGGGGAGGAGAGAGGAAGAGAGAGAGAGAGAGGAGGAGAAAAGAGAGAGAGCGGAGAGAGAGAAAAGAGGAAGAAGAAGAGAGAAAAGAAGAAGAAGAAAAGAAAGAAGAAGAAGAAGAAGAAAAGAAGAAAAGAAGATAGAAGAAGAAGAAGAAGTAAGAAGAAAAAGGGAAGAAGAAGAAAAAAAGAAGAAAGAAGACGGGGAGGAGAGAGAGAGAGAGAGAGATGAAGGAAGTGAGAGAGAGAGGAGGAGAGAGAGAGAGAAGGAGAAGAGAAGAGGAGACAGAGAGAGACAGAGAGGAGAGAGAGGAGAGGGGAAAAGGGGGTTAGAAGAGAGGAGGAGGATAGAAGAAAGAGGAGAGAGACGGGAACAGAGGACAGAGACAGAGATAGAGACAGGAGACAGAGAAAGACACAGAGAGAGAGAGAGCGAGAGAGGGGGAAAGAAGATAAAGAGAAGGCAATGAGAGAGAGGGAGAGAGGAGAGAGAGAGAGAGAGAGAGAGAGAGAGAAAAGAGGAGACAGAGAGAGGAAGGGGAGGGGAGAAGTGACAGACAGACGACAGAAGAAAGAGAAGAGAGAGAGAGAGAGAGGAGGAGAGAGGAGAGAGTGAGAGAGAGATGAGAGGAGAGAGGGAGAGAGAGACACACACAACAGAGACGAGACAGAGAGACAGGGAAGTGGGGTGGGCTTTATGTGGAATGATGGGGGGGTGGGCGTCAAGAGTACAAGGCCAAAGGGTTGTTGGGCTGACTTTTGGCCTCATGGGTGACATGTTCACCTGTCGGGGGCCCGGCATCCGGAAGTCGTAAATCTCTGTCTGTTTTGTTGTCTGTTGTCTGTTCTTCTTTTGTCTCTCTCTGTCTCTCTCTCTCTCTCTCTTCTCTTCTCTCTCTCCCCTCTCTCTCTCTCTCTCTCTTCTCTCTCTATTTTCCTTGCTTTTCTGAGTCGTAAATCTCTTCTTTCTGTTGTCTGTCTCCTCTCTCTCTGTTCTGTCTCTGTCTTGTCCCCTGTCTCTCTCTCTCACTGTCTCCTGTCTCTCTCTCTTATGTCTCTGTCTTGTCTCTCTGTCTCTTTGTTTTTGTCTTCTCGTCGTCCTGTCTCTCTCTCTCTTGTGTTGTGTGTGTGCTCACGCGCGCGCGTGTGTGTATTGTGTGTGCATGTCGCGCGGGCGCACGCGCGCGTGTGTTGTGTGTGTGTTGTGTGTGTGTGTGTGTGTGGTGTGTGTGTGGTGTTGTGTGGTGTTTGTTGTGTGTGTGTGTGTGTGTGTGCGTGCGCGCGCGCGCGGGGACCTGAGCGTCTTTGCTATTTGGAGGCTTTCCCGAACGCACACCACGTTTTGAAGTTTCAAAGACGCGACGTATTAACCTTGGTTAATTAAGGAAGCAGATTCTTTATTGGGAAAGCTGTCTAAATATGACATTCATATGCATGTTTAAGATGCATCCCATGCTTTTGTTATGCATGCGATTGCACATGGGGTTGGAGTAAAACCTCTTGAAAGTCTTGAAAACCCGGGAAATTAGTCGGTTGGTGAAGCGCCGCCTCGTAATTCTGGGGTTCCCTGGGTTGCGGGTTAAATCTCCCGGGCATTTTCGGTAAGGGGATTTTTCCCTTGGTTTAAAACTTTGGGTTCTGACTCCATTTCCAAAAAAAAGTCCTTCGGATGGACTTAAACCCGAATTTTCCGTGTGTGAACGCACGCAAACATTTGCAAAAACGTTAAATCCCACTCTAACGTTCGGAATAGCAGGAAAAGTTTGCGTTGGTTTGGTAAAGTCACACATGGCATGCACTTGGTGAAAATCGAAAGAATGAAAAAATTTTAAACTGAATGACGTATTGGGATGGGGGAAACGCTGAATGAAGCGAGCGGCAGCTCTTCAGTCGGCTCTACTAGGTGGGGGCCGGTTGGAAAAGAGAATGGGGTTTTGTTAAACGGGTTAAGAGCTTGGTTTTTGGCCGGGGATTGGCGTTATATAAGTATCTCTTTAAAAAGAAAAAGAAAAGAAATCTGACCCGGCAAAAAAGTGTAACTCGAGGAAAAAAAATATTCGAGGAAGGGATGAGACAGAAAATGTAGTGGTAGCCCGCTTCTAAGCTGTTTACCACGAAAAGCCATACATTCGAGGGTAGCAGCACTGGGGTGCATATAACGATTGTTTTCGACATGTTGTTTTCTGTACTTTATTATTATTCTTAACCCAGGCTAGGAAAGTTTGAATTTTTAAAAATCTTAAGCAGCAAAGCTGTGCCAGGTGATTAAAAACTTTGAAGCATCTGGCAATATACTCGTTCGATCTAAGCTACGTATGCTCAAGAAGCTTTCTTTTGTGCTAATATTTGTTGCAAAACTCAAATTTGAAGCAAGCTTTTAAATTATGCTTGGGAATCCCTGTACAGCTTCTACAGTAGGGACATTATTGGGAAAATTTGGGTTTGTTTTGCTTTAAACGTATAAACACCTCTTTGGCAAAATTGTTGTGAAATGTACAGCTATGAAAGGTGTAAATGAAACGGGAAATCGCTTTAAATCCATCTACTGATTACCCAAACGAGCAAAAAAAACATTTCCTGCTTGTCTACTATTGGCTCGTCTTGCCCATTTGTTGCAGAAAACTGATTGGACCCCGACTCTTTGGAAAAGATGTTCATATGATCCAATCCCAAGCTGGGAAAGAAACAGGGCAAATTTGACCTTAATCACACTGATGCTAAAAAAGTGATCATCCCATATCTTGTATATTCAACAAAGATGATATGCAAGCAAGTATCCAAACCCATCTTAAGGTATTTCTGATGGTCATTGACAAAGAACAAAGACGCTGGATCTGCTTTTGTTATTCCATCACTTAAAGTAGATAAGCATATTCAATAGGCAAAAATCGACTATCTTAGTTGCCCAAATGATTGCTATACTAATGGCTTGAAATATTTAATTGATATCCGCAATCAATTCTTTCAAGTATTGTTATGTGTCGACTCAATGTCAGTACTACAATCTATCAAGTTTTTCAGTTCTAATTCTGAAAACTTTATTTTAAAGGAAATATGTTATTTTAATTCATATTTTGATGTGCAAGGGACCGATTTAACTTTTTTTCTGGGTTCCCTTCACTGTGGAATTTTGGGCAATGAATTCGCTGACAGTTTTGCCAGAAAGGGAGAAAAATGAAATGATGCACAGTCACTTACTTTACAAGAGTGTCAGTCAAGTGCACAATCACTTTGACTTTACAAGAGTGTCATCAAGTTTTAAAACAAGTGGTTGGGGCTTTTTTTAGAAACAAAACCCAAAATCCCCTTTTTTTGGGGTTAATGCTCGATATAGCCATGTTCTCAGCTTTGATCAGGTTGAAAGGCATTGAACACCTGAAGGTTCGTGATATGTATCAGTACAGAAATTTGTTTCGTATTTCATAGACTGAACCTCGACGCATTCAGAACGAAATATAGTGCAGGAACAAAAGCATAATGTGGTAAGGGAAAAGTGTCGAGAGCCCCCGTTTTTTTTGATTGTGCGACTCTTAAGGCATTCTTACCATGTTTTTTAGGCATGAAGTGAATGATGTTTTTTTGATATTGATTTTGTTTAAAGTTACTTTTGTTTAAATATGTGTCCTGTTAGATTTTACTATAATGGTAAAGTAGTAAAAAATTAATTCCATATTTTGCGTGCAAATTCCACAAAACCCATGCTTCACACACCACACACACACACACACACAACACACACACACAACACACTCTCTCTCTCTCTCTCTCTCTCTCTCTCTCCTCTCTCTCTCTTCTCTCTCTCTTTCTCTTCTCGTCTAATATCACACAATTTTGTGAAAGACGTAAAAATGGAAAGTATATTACTACTATTTCTACTATACTACTACTACTATACTATTTCAAAACACACACACACACACACACACACACACACACACACACACACCACACAAGCAAGCGCGCACGCAACGCACGCACGTACACACTCGCGCGCGTGCGCACATTCAACACTACAGAAGTGCGTGCGTGCATGTGCATGCGTGCGTATGAGCGTGCGTGCGTGCGTGCGTGCGTGCGTGCGTGCGTGCGTGTGTGTGTTGTGTGTGTGTTGTGTGTGTGTGTGGGGTGTGTGTGTGTGTGTGTGTGTGTTTTTGGTGAGTGTGTGGTGTGGGGTGTGTGTGTGTGTGTGTGCGTGCATGTGGTGTGTGTGTGCGCGCGCGCCCGCGCGCGTGGTGTGTTTTGTGGCGTGTGTGTCCCTTTTTCTCTCTCTCTCTCTCTCTCTCCTCCAACCTTGTACCCAACTGGTCTTGTATCAAACAAAGGTTTTAAAACTCTTGTTGCTTGATTAAAATGGAGAGTTTTTATTTATTTATTTATTTATTTATTTTTGGTCACACATTTGGTTGATGAATTCGTGCGACTCCCTCCCGTCAGTCCTTTCCTTTCCCCCCTAATTTTTTACGTCTCATCTTTTTCTCCGTATTTTCCCCCCCACCCCCTCCCCTCCCCCCCCTTTTTCCTTTCTCCCCTCCTCCATCTCTCTTTCCTCCCCCCCCCGTTTTCCCCGCCGTCCCTCCTTCCTTCCTTCCTTCCCCCCCGTTCCCCTTTCCTCTGTCCCCTCTCTTCTTTTCCTTTACACCTGCTTTCCTCCCCCCCGCCCATTCCCCTTCCCCTTCCCGCCACGCTCCCTCCCCTTCTCCTTCATTCTACCTTTAAACCGGCTCGGGTTTCTCTTTTACTCTCTCCTGAACCTTCTTGCTTCATTGTTTATGCAGTGACAACTTCTTTTTTTTTTTTTAAGTTATTTTTTTTTTTGCTCTCTTCCTTTCGAATGACGGTTTTACACCCGTTTGTTTTATAAACGACGCCCTAAATCTCCCGTCAGAGGGTGGTTTCAGGATGCTCTAAAGGGAGGGGAAGCGGTGCTTCTCTGGGTCCTCCCCAGCACCTTCGGGTGTTTCTTTTTCTTCTTTTTTCTCTTTCTTCTTCTTCTTCCTGTCAGCGGATATTTCATTGAGGAAGACATTAAATGTCGTAACTTTGGAAGTTTTTTTTTAATTTTTTTTTTTTTTTTTTGTTCTCGTTTTTTTAAAACCCCTGTTGTCTGTCTGTCTCTGTCTGTCGGGCTGTCTGTCTGTCTGTCTGTCTTCTCTCTCTCCTCTCTCTCTCTCTATCTCTCGCAGCCCCCCCCCCCCTCTCTCTTCTCTTTCTCTCTCCCGCTCTCCCCCTCTCCTTCTCTCTCTCTCTCTCCACACCACACCACACACAAAACACACACACACACCATACACACACATCCCATTCTCTCTTCTTCTCCTCCCAACATCACTCTCTCTCTTTCTCTCTCTCTCTCTTCTCTTTTCTCTTTTCTCTCTCTCTCTCTCTATATATATATTATATATATATATATATATAATAGGAGAGAGAGGAGAGAGAGAGTGAGAGAGAGGAGAGAGAGATAAAACAAGTATTAAGAGGAGTATTAAAAATATCTACAAATTTGTTTCTAGCGCTTGGCTATCGTCAGGATAGAGTTTGGGTTGCCACCGCGGTGTTATATAGCGTGTGGGGCCGGTTGCAGTGTTTTTATGTGCGTGTTTGGTTGCACGTGTTTTTTTTTTTTGGGGGGGGGTTTCAGGTTGTTGTACGGGGTTTTGTTCACTAACAATGATTTCATTTGTGCCTGCAGTTATTTACTATTTCTGTTTTAGTAAATTTAAAATTGCTAAGTGGGGTTTACATAGTATTAGTCATTTTTTTTGTTGGGCATAGGTTGCATCTTTTTGAAATTTGCTGTATGGTGATGCCCTTTTTATGATTTTTCCGGATATGTTATAGTTTATTTTTGCGTCTTAAGTTTCCCCAAAAAGTATTTGTCAATTTAGTTTGGTTTTTGTATTTTTCTTTGTTGAATGACTGTTTGTGGTTTGCATATTGGTTTGAAGTGGTTTTCAGTGATCCTATTTTATGTTTTTTTTTTTTTTCATTTTCGTTGTCACGGTAGCTGGTTACAATATTTTGTGAAGACATTTATTGCTTTGTGGACACTGTCTTTTTTTTTGGTGCAATTGCAAAATTCCTTTCTTCACCCTTCTTTACTGTGTTGGTTTTCATTTTGTTGGATGCATCAGTTAGGTTTTTGGTTGGGCATCATGAGCACGATAGTTTGCAGTGTTTTTGTTTAATATTTTGGACAGTTTGTGTTTTTTGGAAATGAAGTTATTTTAATTTTTGAAGAATTTTTCCCTATGTTTGTTTTGAGTTTCCCGTGTATGGGGGTTTGTACCATATGATTTTTTTTTTCTATTTTTCTTGCTTTTGTTTGTGTTGTTATCGGGGGTTTTATTGTAGTTGCAACCAACACGCACGTAAAAACATGGCGGTGGGCAACCCAAACTCCATCCTGAGGATAGCCAAGCGCTAGAAACAAATTTGTAGATATTTTTAATACTCCTCTTAATAACTTGTTTTATCTAATGTTGCTCCCCAAGGTGTTGAGCACTTGTAGAATTATTTTAGGCTTTTTAACCTACTGATACTCTTCTCTCTCTCTCCTCTCTCTCTTCCTCTCTCTCCCCTCTCTCTCTCTCTCTCTCTCTCTCTTTTATATATATATATATATATACATATAGCTCCCCCCTCTCTCTCTTGTGTGTGGTGTGTGTGTGTGTGTGTGTGTGTGTGTGTGTGTGTGTGTGGTGTGTGGTGTGGTGTTTTTTTATTGATTCAGATTTCCATAATTTTTCAGGCATCGCTCCACCGAGGAATCCGTTCAAGCAGACAATGCTCACAATAGTCAGCATACACTTAAAAGAAATCATGTCTTGAACTGGGCGGCATTTTAACATTCATTTTTCATAAATTTTCGCCCTGTTTTCGGGCTTCATCAGATAATTGCAATCACAAACTAAAAAGGTATAAACAATATCAGGTTTTGTCCATTGAAAACAACTCACTAAGGTAAAAACTAGGAAACACACAAAAAACATGCAAAAAAACTGGTACACACAAAACACACACACACCACACACACACACACACACACACACACACACACCACACACACACCAGTTCAAGACTTATAATTTATTTTAAGCATATATATATATATATATATATATATATATTATATATATATATATATATATATTATATGTATATATACACATATATATGCATTATGCACTATGAGAAAGTGGACAGTGACCCACAGTTGCCATCGCCAAAAAATCAAACAAACTGGTTGACAGACTGTACAACAGGGGACACATAGACAAACATGCACACAGGTGGGCATATACGGATATCACAAGGATTAAAATACATTCCTATTGTCATCTCCCAAGATTCACAAGAATCTATCCAAACCTCAGGGACACCTATTATATTAGGGATCAGGGGACCCACAGAAAAACTTTTGCCCTAGTTGATGACTGGTTACAACATTATATCTCACAACTCCCTAGCTACATTAAGGACTCCACACACATGCTTCAAATTATCAAACAGTGGAATTCTGTGTATGAGCCGTTCCAGGAAGTCACTCTAGTCATTTGTCAATGTTGTTAGCCTCTACACTAATATCCCTCATACTGATCTCATCATGGCATTGAAGTACTTCCTTGATAGAAAGGGAAATTTTGGAATGATACCTCCAACTGATTTAGTAACTGCGACTGCTGAGCATGTTTTACTGAACAATGTTTTCCTTTTTGAAAACCAGTACTACAAGCAAATACACGGCACAGCCATGGGCACTCCAGTGGCCCCTTCTGTGGCGAACTTATTCATGGGATGGCTCGAAAACAAGATTCTTGCCCTTAACCCTTTCAAAATTAATACTGATACATGGAAACGTTTCATTGACGACATCTTCTTGCTTTGGTTTGGCACACAAACTGATTTTCAACATTTTACGGATTTTCGTAATTCTGTTCATCTCACCATTAAATTTACTGTCCAGTTTTCCAAAACACAGATTGCTTTTCTGGATATTCTTATAAGAGGTAGGGATGGCCTGCTGGAGACAGTCCTGTTCACAAAACCCCACTGATGCCCACAATGATCTCCATTACCAGTCTGCCCATCCACTGCATGTGAAAAACAACATCCCGTACAGCCAGCTTCTCAGAATCAGACGCCTCTGCTTTCAAGATGAGGACTTCCACACTCAGTGCCAAAAATGAATACAACTTTACAGGAAAGGCAATGTCCACAAAATGTGGTTTCTGAAGCACTCAGAGAGTACAAAGCATGCCCTGCAACCAGACTTTGCAATATAACGACACTGTGAGGCGACACCACATTCCCTTTATTGTCACCCATAACCCCAGCAACCCATCCTTAATTAAGAAAATGGTTCAGAGAATTACTGCCCTGATTCATGCCAAACAGACGTCTTCGGCAGGCATCCCTGATCCCCCATTCTGGGGACAGGACCTGCAGTTCATTGAAAAATATCCTCGTGCCCTCCGCCCCCCCCCCCCCCCCCCCCCCCCCCCCCCCCCTCCACCCCCACCCCCCCCCCCACCCCCCCCCCCCCCCCCCTCCCCCAACAGCTCTGACAGTCCGGGATGTTCCCTTGCGGTTAAAACTAGATGCATTATCTGTACCAAACACCTCACCAAACCACAGTTTTCCACAGTGATGTTACTTCAGGAGCATTTCACTATCAGAACAAACATGACCTGTGAAACTTCCAATGTGATTTATCTACTGCAGGTTCCAAGTGCTCCAATGCACAATACATTAGTGAAACCCAAAACACACTTAAACAGAGATTTTACCAACACGATCTAACATTAACAAGAATACAGGAACTTTAGTTACCAGCACTTTAATCAATCAGATCATACTTTAGACAACACGCAATGCATCGCCATTGAAAAAAATCAGGTCCGACAGTTTAAGCTGTGAAAACTGCAGGGAGGCAATTCTGGATAACTAAACTTACAAACATTGCCCCTCTGGACTGAATTCCATGATTCAGGACATGTAATAACCTCCAGGTGCGTGCGCTGCTTCACAGTCTCCTTTTGAAAATTAGTTCACAGTGTGTCCTTCTGCCTGTCTGTCTCCCTACTTTACTGACATGCCTGATCAACGTGTGCATTGTTATATTTGTGTGGGCACGCGCGTGTGTGTGTGCCCTTTTCCTTTTTTTTCCCTAATACAGTAGTTTATTCATTTATATTTTCAAAAAAGTGAATTTGTGTGCGCACACGCGTGTGCATGTCGTCGATGACACTCTGTGTGTGTGTGTGTGTGTGTGTGTGTGTGTGTGCCCCCCCACAGGGGGGGGGGGGGGGGTCTCTCTGGAATGGGTCTTTCTGCGGGGCTGGTGAGGTTTGGCAAGATTTGGTGGGGGAGGGGTCTGTGTGGGACAGT
>JAFLJL010000404.1:32500-47500 GCA_018398815.1 Conus ventricosus | reverse complement strand
CTTCAGATCATTTTCCAGGATCGTCTCCTTTTTTCTCCCTCCACCATCCTCCTCCCCTCCCTCCCCCCCCCCTCTGTCTTTCCCTCCCTCCCTCCTCACTTTCCTGCGCCTTCCTTCCCTCCCTCCCTTCTTTTTTTCCCCTCCCCCCCTCTCTCTCTCTTTCTCTCTCTGTCACCTCTCTCTCTCTCCCTCCTTCCCCCCTTTCTCTCTCCCCTCTCACTCTCTTTTCCTCGTCCCTTTTTGTTTGTCTCTCTCCCGTGTCTGTTTCTCTCTGTCTGTCTCTCTCTGTCTTTGTTTTTTTTCTCTGTCTGTCTGCTGTCTGTCTGTCTGTCTGTCTGCCTGCCTGCCTGTCTGTCTGTGTCTGTGTCTGTCTGTCTGTCTCTCTGTCTCTCTCTGTCTCTCTCTGTCTCTGTCTGTCTCTGTCTCTCTGTCTCTCTCTCTCTCTCTGTCTCTCTCTCTCTCTCTCTCTCTCTTCTCTCTCTCTCTCTCTCTCTCTCTCTCTCTCTCAGAGAACAGGGAAAGGCCGACTCTAAGCCACTTTCACCCTCCACCGAGTTTTTGGGCGAAAGTGGCCTAAAAGCCGCCTTTTCCTGTGGCGGAAGAGAGAGAGAGAATCACCGGCAGACAGACAGAGAAGAGAGAGACAGAGAGAGACAGACAGACAGACAGAGAGGCGGGCAGACACACACACAGCATTTTATGGCACGGCTCGCGCAGACAAGCGACCCTCGCACACAGTGCACGGCTCGCCACAACCTGCGACCAAAAAATCAATAAAGCACACCTGACGGCCCCGTTAACTGCAACATAAGCGAATGTTCTAGACTGTCACGTGTCATTGCCACTTCGTAGCCGCCACGTCGACAAACCGGATCGAGGCTGTCACGCGACACGACCGGGGCCGTCATTGTTGTTGGAGCTAGGCTACCGCACAGGCTGTGTTTTGTCTGCGCTCTGTTGTGACCACTGTGTTTTAATTGTGTTATTTTAAAATGGCTAAAACGTTACTGAAGAACAGGTTTGTTATTCGAGGCCATAAGTTTTACTTTAACTGCATGTTAGAGTATTTGTTGAAAGAATTAGGCGAAGCATGTTGTGAAACCAGAGAGATTGTTTTTCTAGAAAACGAAAAAAGTGAACTAACTGCTTTGGAAATGAACGACTATCTTAAAGGTTTGTTGGTTCAAGGAAATGAAACAAGATGTAGCCAGTTTTAATACGTGTTTGACTATTGATGAGATGGTTCCTTATCTAATAAATGGCGCTGCATTGTTGAAAGTCGGCCGAAGCAAAACAAACCATCACGCATTGATTGTTGGGAGCTGGCTTGAGACAGCTAAAGCCATGTTTAAAAAACATGGCGTTCATTTCTTAAGGCGGAGGTAAACACGGCTGATTCGTATGCTAAAAAACTTATATTTAAAACATAAATGATTTTATTCAAAAAGCTCCAAATGTTTGGTGACTGGTGTACTACCTAGTAGTTCAGAAAACTTCTCCACCTTGTGGTGTTTGTGACACAACGGCAAAGCAGACGACGCGGAACACGACTTGGGCTGGGCCCAGACAGGGCTGGTGTTGTTACTGGCTAATTATAGGGGGCGTAGCACTGTTCGCTAACTGCCCCCCGACAACTGCTCTGCAAGGCTCTCAGTGAACGCCACAAACACATGACGTGGACTTAAAAATAGTAACGGTTTTGCAAAACTAGGCCAATCGGCAGACTCTGCGATTGACCTACAAAGCCCTCTCTAACGTGCGACTGTAAGACCACAGCAGGCCTACCGCTGACGTGGTTGGCGCAGTGTGGTCTAGTGGCATTGGGTGTTTGTTGATTGTTGTTTGTTTGTTTGTTTGTTGTTTGTTTGTGTTTGTTTTTGGTTTGTGTTTGTTCTTACTCAAGTTGTCCATACAGTGCTTGTTTGCGCGTAACAACAGAAGTATCACACTGTGGTTAGACAAGTGTTTAAATATAGTAACGATCATGCATGTACGGTTTCAAAAATAGTAAATGACGTGGCTCTAAATATAGTAACGATCATGCATGTACGGTTTCAAAAATAGTAAATGACGTGGCTCTAAATATAGTAACGATCATGCATGTACGGTTTTAAAAATAGTAAATGACGTGGCTCTAAATATAGTAACGATCATGCATGTACGGTTTCAAAAATAGTAAATGACGTGGCTCTAAATATAGTAACGATCATGCATGTACAGTTGCTGCCATATGACATTTGCGCCTGCCCTGCTTTGGCTGTTTGATTGTTTAAAAAACGCAGTGTGCCCTTATGCAACTGGATAACGATTTTTGAATGTTCTAGCAAACAAACTAGATAGGGTTAGGCCTGGTTGAGAAAAGAGGAGCACAGCAAACTAGGCCAAGTGATCATATGTTCTCACAAGCACTGTCCTGTCTATTGTGTGTTTGTTTGTTGTTTGTTTGTGTTTGTTGTTTGTGTGTGTGTGTGTGTTTTGTCCTACCCCACGCACGCACGTCCCCCACCCCCACCCCTGGACTGTCTATTGTGTGTTTGTTGTTTGTTTGTGTTTGTTTTGTCCTGCCCCACGCATGCACACCCCCACCCCACCCCCCACCCACGCATGCACACACTCAAGTTCCTTCTAAGTTTTTAACAAGTTATTCTCAAGTTCTTACGTAAGTTACTTCTAAGTTGCCCTTAAGTCATTCTCAAGTTATCCCCAAGTTCTTACTTAAGTTACTTCTAAGTTTTTAATTAAGTTGCCCCAAGTTTTTAATAAGTTCTTGATCAAGTTCTTAATTAAGTTCTTAATAAGTTTTTGATCAAGTTCTTGATAAGTTCTTGATTAAGTCATCCTTTAAGTACAACCAAGTTCTTATTAAGTTATCTTATAATTATCAAAAAAATACAATCTATGTTTTTATCTTAAATAGTAAATGTCTAAGATAGTACACACACGCCTCAAAAAACGTGTCATAGTTGAGGATGTCTTGCTCAGCGTTCTCTGCATAGATCTTAAGGAAGGTCTTACATCCGAAGCAACCGCATTGATTACAATTCGGGTCTATGGAAATGTCTTTTATAGACTCCAGGTCTTTATTTATTGACTTCATCATTTTATAATACGCCATGATCTATTTTTATAAAAAAATTTAAAATATTATTCCATATAAATGGATCAAAATGATGCTTTGTTATTGGGGGTTTTGGCGTGCAGTTGTCTCTTTCTGTATTTAATGGTTCAGATTTTTTTGGTTGCTTTTGTTTCTGTTGCCATCGGTTATATATTTTATAGCCGTAATAACTGCCCCCAACAGCAGCAATGGCGCCAAAAATGGCAACAGTTTTAAGTTCAATATTCCATGAAGACTTTGGGGCCCTTGTATCACATGGAGTTTTTATAGCTGGCATTGAATCAACTTGTTCTGGCGTTGGCGGTGTTATGTTTTCATGATGAGTCATATTCTGTAACATTAATTTTTTTTGTCTGTTCCACTCTGCTAATTTTTTTCCTGCTTCAACACGCCCACGATTTTTAATGGTCTCCACCCGGTTCAGCGTTTTCTGCTGATTTTCTGGCTTGGTTACTTTCTCCACCTGATTCAGTGTTTTCTGATTCTGCTGATTTTCTGGCTCGGTCATTTTGAAGGGAAATAAATCTATATGAATTAAAAGTTATTAATCCCATGATTAATGGCGATAACAATGTTCCAAATCTGTATATAAATCACAGCCTAGAGACTCTTAATGACTTTGTTTAAAACTGGATCTTGCGTTAAATCATACGTAAGATCTTGTTCAGAATCAATGGGAGCAAATCTACTGACTAGTTTAGTGTACAAACTAAGAACCGTTTGCCCCACACTTTTCACCATTCTCGACCCCAACTGCGCCTCATACCTGTTATGATACTTTATAATGTCTTGTGAAGACATTTGTTGAATCTGTTCTATGCTGAATTCAGTTCCGAGGAACTGTTTTGTTTTCCACACGCTGCCAAAGAATACAGCCTCTCCTTTTTGGGCATAATTAGCTTGATCATCAACTTGGTCATTCATAAGTTCGGGAAGGTTTAGGCTGCCTTGTAGCTGTAGTAGATCATCGCTGTTCATGTTTTTTATATTAATTATAATTATTTTATCTTTTAAAATGAGCACCGAAAAAACTGTTACCAACCTTGTATACCATTCTGCTGTTATTGGAGGACTAAGTGTAGGATACTCAATGCTTGGTAAAAGCCTGTTAAGAATTAAACCAGCAGATCTTGGCAAACTAGATTTTGAGGTTTCAGCAAAGGATTGCTATTGTTGCAGCTTCGTTTGCTCAAAAAGTTTTTCTAGTTAAGAAAGGGAAATTTTCCAAAAATATAAATATGTAGAAAAAAATTTCATTTTAAAAAAGGGCTTCACTCGCATAATGAAGGCGGCGCTGTGGTGATTGCGCTTCTTTTGGGGGAAGTAATTTCGCATTTATAACGGGGGGGGGATGACGGCGAAGAAAAGACTAACAAAGCTATGGGGGAAACAGCGCTCACAAGACCCCTTAAAAAGCAGAACGGAGCAGTTAGTTTTTATTAATACACACTAAAAAAAACGGGGATGCGCTTACCCTTTTAAAAATGTTATAAAGCAAAAAAACAATATTATTAGTAACGGCAAAACCGGTCCAGACATTGCCCCCGCCAAATTCAGTGTTTTATAAACCATCAAAAAAAAAAAGATGCAAAAATGGGGGTTTATTGTCGTTGGTATACGCGGAATTTGTTTGCCATAAATTGGCTAAAAAAAATGAACAAAACTTTTAAAATTCCCAAAAAAGGATTATTGGAAGGGCATCACACAATTAAAAAAGCTAACCCAACAGCTGGAGTCAGGAACAAACAAAAAAAAGAATGGTTTCTAAAAAAGCGTTTGGGGGAAATTTTTTTACCAGGCCAAACAAATCAGAGACCACCTTTGTCAATAAACCCAAACGACACCCATCAAAGGGCTTATATTTACCTCTAAAGGGTTTTTAACGAAAAAGATTTAAGTACGCACTCACAGTCATTGACATGTTTCAAGAAAAAAAGAGCAAAACCATTAACAAAAAAGGTGCTTCTGCTTTTGCGCGTTAAACGATATACCAACGGGGCCCCCTTAACTTTCCCTCGCATGATTAAAGTCGATGAGGGGAAAGGGAATTTAAACCCAAAGTGAATCAATTAGGGTTAAAACACAAGTTTACTATTAGAAAGGCATTCCGGGGTTCACGATCACGGTTTATTTGAAAACTTTAACAAACAGTTAGTGAAAGATTTTCCCCCGTATCACAGAGAGTTTATTGAAAACTCTCGCAACACAGAATGGGTTAAAAGGACTGCCTCGTTTTGCGCAAAAGAATAATAAAAATTTAAAGGGCTAAAAACCAGTAAAGCAATCAAAAAAAAACAAAAAATGTTGTGAAGACTCTTTACACCCACAAACTTTCCCTTTTGGTTTGAAAGAAGGACCTTTTTTCCCGGGAAAAGCAAAAGGGGGACACTCGCACAGGGCAACTTTCCAGTTTGGAGGTTGCCCATTTAAATAAAAAGAATTGTAAAAATGAATCGCCCGGTATTATTTCGAAAAAACTGAACAACAAAACAACCAGCCCTCAAAGTCTTTTGTAAAGGGAAAACTGCGTAACCCCGCCAGGCCCGTTGTTTAATTAAATTTTTACGGTTTCTCCAGTCCCCCAATTTTCATTGAAAACTTGTTTAACAAAACCCGTTTTGTGTTTGTTTATCTAACGACTTTTGTTAAAAAGTTGTGTTGTCTCTGTGATTAATCGCTTTTTTTACGTTGTCGATGAAAAGTTTTTTGCCAAACAATGCTTTTTGTGTTTTCATGTGTTTTGTTTGACTGCACAACACTGGAGATATTCCCTTTGCTTTCTTAATATTTTCTCCGGCTCGAAATACTGTACTTTTTCGACCTTAACCCCACATACCCCCTTGCACCTTTCCAGATAATTCATCCTTATTTTCCCAAAAAACCCTTCTTGTTAGAATGAATGAAAGGGGAAATTTCTTTAGGGAACAGATGTGTGTCACCCCCGCGGGGCCCTTTTACACTTGGGTTTTCCATTTTTTTTTAAAGAGTCTTCATAGGGATATCTTAAAAAAAACTATCTGATCGGGAAAAAGACTTGGACTCGGTTACGGGCTTAAAGTTCATAAAAAACTCTACATCAAAAGCTTTGATTTTTAAAAAACAGAAAACCCAATAAATACGGTTTGTCTAATTTGACTTTTTTTTTTTTCATCATTTGCCAAAAAAGTGTATGAAAATCTTAAAAAGTCCTGAAATTGGGTTTTTTGAAGTTAGCTTATTGCTTCGTTCCTTGGTGACCAATCTAATCTTTACGTTTGTGCGGTTTCCATAGTCTTTCCAAAACCTTTGTTCACAGCTAAAAAAATCTTTTTCTGAAGCATCTGGGGATTTAGTTCTGGGCAGTGTTTTTCAGATTTTTGGTTTCATGAACGTTCTTGATAAAAAGCAATATGCGATGAACTGCTGTCAACTTAAAACCATGTCAAAAAAAAAAATTGTAGAAGTCGTAAGGACAGCAAAATTTTTTTTGCCTCGAAGATTGGCACAAGTTTAGGCGGCTCTCTTGGACCCTTTAGACTTTCTGCTGTAAGGGGTGTCATTATGTGGGTCATGGAGTTCATGGGTATTCAAAAGTCAATTTAGAATGAAACCACGCTTTGATCAGGCTTTAAACTCCCCAACCACTTTAAGCCTTTTGAATATTATGGGATCCCCGCCTGGTACTTTTAAAGTTGCGTAAGGGAAAAGCGATTGCCATTGCCACCCATACGTTTGTTTGCGTCAAAATACATGGTAGTTAGCCCTTTTACTGGATATGTCCCCAAGTTTTTGTTGTTTGCTTTACAGAAAAGAGCGACGCCATCAAATTCCTCCACCAATCCGTTTTCAATTCTGATTCTTTGGTAAATTGAAATAATCAATTTTTATCCAGTAAATTTAAGAAAGCACCCCAATCACCCCGGCGAAAAAAGTAATGCGCGCATCCGGCTAAATTTTTCATGCAGGTCTTTCTATAATTTTCAAAGACGTCCGCCAAAAAACAAACATGGGCCCTCAAGTGGAATCATGATAGTCTCCCATCGTTTTTACAATCTAACTTCTCCACGCATTTTGAGATCGGGTAACAGGTCATGATTTCCTTTCCTCTAAGGCAGAAAAGAACGCCCCTTTTGGGAGGAAGTGGTTTTCATAAAACCTTTCCAACTGTTCAGTACTCATAAGGGAAAAACACCCTTTTAAAAAGGTTTTGGGAAAAATATTCTTCCGTTTTTGGGCAGGACTTTAAGGCATACTGTGACTCAATAAAACCCATCATGTGTTGCATAGAGTCATAAAAAGACTTTTTTTTAAAAAAGCACATGATTTTTGATGACTGTGCAATGCAGCTCCCCGAAGGCGCGGGTTACTGCTTGCATTTAAGGTGAGAGTCAAACCTCGCAAGTTGGAAAGAATACAGGCATTCCATTTCTTTGGATCAAACTTTTAGTTGAAGATTGCATTTGTTAGCCTGCACCTCTAAATTCCCCCTAATTGATCATGGTTCTTCTGGGGGGTTTACATTTGGGGGCTTAGCCAAAAACCGCAAATCCAACAATGCGGGCTGAGTCATACTGTTGTTGGTTTTTCAGGCCCCATTAGATTTCAGTAATTTTTAATTAATTAGAACGGGGTTTTCGCCTTGCTGATGCGTTTTAAGAATGTTTCTGCAGCATCGGGCCCCCTCTATATAATTCTGGTCTGAATAAACGCCATCCGACCTTAACAATAAAAAGGCAATGAACAAATCTGAGTTATCATTAAGATGTTTTTCGAATTTTTTGGGTGTTTGGGCCCTTCTAAGGAAAAAAAAGCGACCGAAGTCTGCGAAAACTACGTATGGACTTGTTTGCAGCCGTTTCCGTTCTTAAAACAATTTTAGTCCGGGGGGGGGCGTAGTTAGTTCTGTCTTACAGCTACGAACTTTTACAATGTTTTGTTCAAGCGGGGCTTGACGGTTGGAATTCTTGTTAAACTTTTCTACGAATTTTTGTTTATTTTATGTTTTGAAGTATGCGCAAATAATTGTCATTGTGCGTTCAATGTGTAATGGGGCACCCCTTCTGGCGAAAACTTAGGAGTAAGCCCACGACTTTTGGCTGTTCGCCTATTGTTGGACTGTTCTTGGACACTTAAATTTGGGCACCAAATTTTTTTCCTCACCTGGTATCATTAACATTTAGGGGTTTTTTGTTCTTCAAACGATAAATTTTGGGGTCTACAAAACGGGAAAAGGATTTCCATTAAAGTTAGATTTTGGTGTATTGCCGATAGTTAGTCATTCTCTGCGTGTTCGCGGACATGTGCAGCCTTGCAAGAAAACCCCACTGAAACTTTGTGTTGAATTTTTTATGTTTAAAACTGCCTCTTTGAAACAAACCTGGGGTAGCGGAATGTAACCCTTTGCCTACAATTGGGTGAAACTTAGCCTTTTTAAATCAAATCTCTAAGATTCCCCCTCTGCCCAAACCAAGCCTCGCATTTTAGCTTCTCAGGGGCAGCGCAAATGTTAAGCAGTTGTCGCCCAACCGGGGGTGTTTAATCATTAGAGGAAAGAATTCGTTGTTTAGTCGAGCCCCAACTTTTTAATTTTCTTCATTTATTGTTTATATCTTTAAAACCTAACATTACTTAACTGGCGGGTCTATTGTTAGTTTTTTTGGGACTTGAGAAATTGCATGTACACCGCCTGTATTTTTGTGGTAAATGACTTCTAAATCAAAATCATTTTTTGCTCTTGAAAACGCTCTCTTCGGCATCCTTCAAACAATTCGTTTTGTCCTTCTATATCTTACCATGCTGTCTTTCTTTTCAAAGCCAAAATATTTTTTTAAATTAAAAAAAAATTTAAATCAAATAATATCGACGGTTTTTTGGGGGGCGCTTGGACTCAAAAACAAAGTAAAAACCTTTTTGGTGTTGTTAAAAGTGAGCTGTTTAGAACAAGTTTAATGCTCGTTTATTTTTTTTTAAAGCATTCCTTTTTTATTGCTGGGGGTCTGGTGTTTGAGAAAAACTTGCCTCGCCTTCTTTGAAGATAAACTTTTGTCTTTTGTATCATCAAAATGGGCCCCTGTAAACGATTAAATTCTTCACCTGATTTTTGAGTCAAAAGCGCTTTTTTATTGTCATTTAAAAAGAACAAAAGTTTGCCGTTTTTAGTTAACCAAGCTGTGTGCTTTTGGAGTTTATTTTTTAATTTTTTGCCAGCCGCATTTACGGCAAATGAACCGGCCGGGTAAAGACAAACCTCCTAGAGGAAAAGTGCGGGTGCGCCTATCCCGTTGTAAGAGGCCTCACTTTTCCTGCGATAGACACTTATAGTTGCTCCGATTAACATAGTAACACATTAAAGGCAGCAGAATACCTTCTTTTGGGTTTTTTGCTGTATTTTGAAAGGTCTTCTCTAGTTTTTGTTGCATTTGTGAAATGGGGTTAATCTAAAGGGTTTTTATTGGGGTTTTATAACAGAAATTGCCTGTTTCTTTCGTTTGGTAACTCTGGCGCGTGGGCACGTTTGGAAAAATTTGAACAGACTGCTTTTTAAAATGAAATTTTAGTTAATAAAGTCTAATTGTTTTCTTGGAATATTCAGCTGCGCATATTTAAATAAAAACAAATGCATTAAGCGTTTTTTCGGCTTTTTCTTCTTTATCAATTTTAATGTTTATTTGTCTCCACTTTCTCCCCCTTCCATACAACCTTACCCTTTTTGACCTTGGTCAACCCTAAACCGTATTTTTTTTGTTAATATCATCAAGCCTACATTGTGAGAGTAAACTTTAGAATGGTTGCTGTTGGATTTCTACCCTCCCACCCCCCAAACAATTTTCTTATTTCGCAAAAGTGATAAGGCTAAGCCCCCTGGTAGATTTGGTTAGGAACCGTCAATTTACATTGCCTTTCGTTTTTTAGGTTTTAAAAAAAAATTTTCGCTTTCTCTTTTTTAAAAAGGTTCTTCATCTTCACACGCAATAAAATCCTTTAAGCGATATTTTAAAGCTAAAAAAAATTCCTTTTTGGTCTGCCCTGCTTTTGGATGTGTTGAAAAATGATGCACCTTTGTATATATTGCTATTTTTATATATTGGTCCTTAACCTTTTCTAAACGGGTTGCTAAAAACCAAACTCAAAAGAGATGTCAGAAATGCTGTATTTCTTTGGGGTCTGTGATTTAAAAACCCCTTTTTTATTATTTAAAAGTTAGTTATAGACAAACTGTCTTTTTAAAGCTCCTTGAAGTACGGGGCATGCGCTTTTTTTCAACTCAAAATCTAAGGGGGTGGAAAAAAAGTTTCCATCGCAAATTTTCAGCGCATTTTTTTGCCCTCTTTAAAAATCCGGCGCCTATTCTAGTTTTTGGCTTCTTTATTTTCGATTCCTTTAAACGCAAGAAAGCCCTTTCGTTCCCGGTTAGCCTAGTCAAATGGTTAAAAAAATTGTCTGAATTTGTAAAGAAAATATTTTTTGCCCCTCAAATTTTATAGAAATTTTTCTTAACGATTGCCCCCCCCGATTCTTTCAACGTCCTGTTTGGGTTGTTGTTTAAACGAGTTCTATTTTTAAAGAAGACGTGCGAGCCTGGCACAAAAACCCTTTATCCGCTCCCAGGTCTGGAAATTTCAGTAAGAATTTGATCCGCCCTCAATAGTAGAGGATTATTTGGAACATAATATTCCGCTTATTTCCCTTCCGCCATTGGGTTTTTTTCAGTCTTTTATACGGGTTTAAGAATCGGCCATGTGCTTTTGCCTTTTTTTTAAAAAAAAATAAAAAGTTAAATTTTTTAAAACATGGGAGGAAAAGAAGCTGAAGAAATTATTTGTTTTTGACCCCGGGGACGATATGGTGAAATGTCCCTTTGACCGGCATCGCCAGCGTCTCAATGCGGCTGAATTAAAAGAAAATACGGTCGGAGCATTTTTTCAAAAGTTTAGGTCAAGAACCTCCCCAATTTTTGACCCAAAGGTTTGAATTAGAAGAGGGGCTTTTTTTGTAAAGGGGGATCAAGGGAATTGTTCGGCTTACAACTAAAAACCCAAACCCCCAAAAGTTTTTAGCCAAGGTACAATTTACAAAGACTCAGTGTGAAAGATCAAAATCGCCTTGCATTGCTAGACCAAAATTGATGGGATGCAGTTGCTAAACTTCAAAAAACACTACAAGAACTCCCCCCCAGCTAACCAAATACAAAAAAATGGAATTAAGAATTTTAAATCAATGGCGATGAAAAAAATAAAGCAATAGAAGCGAAACCGTTTTTTAGAAGAAACAGCATTAAAGAATTTTCACGATCACCCCTACCCATGCGAAAATAACGGGGGCCTGATCTGCTTTGGAAGGATCAGAGGCGAATTAACAAAAAAATTTGCAAAAAATAGGGAAATAGATGAGCATATAAAAAGAGAAAAAGAAAACTCGTTGAGGGTGACGACCGCATCGTGGGCGGAGTTAAGAAAGAATAAACAAAGACTAAAAAAATCTTTAACAAGAAAGTCAGCAAAACTAGAAGTGCTAATATAACCGAGACCCTACGAACTCAAGTGAATAGAAAAAAGGAAACTATCGAAAAAAATTTTTTGAGACGGGAACGCAGAGAACAATAAAAATTGTTTTTTGAGGCGGGGTCACATTAGCAAGCGTTAATACGGCCCTTGGATTTGCAATAAATCCGGTGATGGCTTTTTCGGCGGGGGTGGCCAAAATTCATTCCTCCGCCGCCATCACCTCCCCCTGATAAATCATGGGAAAAAAACACTTGATCATCTTGCAAGTTTATTAAAAAATTACTGGTAAAGCCGTGGCGCTTTCCAGGTTTTAGGGGATATTTTCAGTGGGTTTTGTCACTGCAAGCAAAGTAGTTGGCTTTTTTGGGCCCAGCACTTATGGGCATTAGTTTCCCCTAATATTGGGTTACTTTTAGTAAGTTTAAAAACCCAAATAAACCCATCCTTAATCCCAAAAACAAGCGCTGCTTTTCATATTCATGGCATCGCGAACGAGTCCGCGAGCTTTGCTGAGTCTTCAATGACTTTGGGGGTTTGGGGCTTCCGGGGATTAGATGATTAATTTGGCGTTCTTTTATTTTTGTAATATTTCTGGGGCCCAGAATTTAGTGTTTTTCCAACCCTTTGTTCATTGCCCCGCCCATAAGAATTCTTATTAAGTTTATTATTTAACCCATTGGGTCTGGGGTCAGGAAGGCACAGTAAAACCAGTGCCCAAAAGCAAAGTCTACTTTTGATCTTGGGGATTTTAAACTTTTTTTTATCTTTCAATACTTGAAGGTAAATCAACTGTAGAATTTTGGCGCCTCCCAAATTTTGGGTAAGTATTGTTTTTGTGCGTCAAAACCGTAGAAGGGTCGTTTTGTCGTCTTTCCCGTGCTTGCGACCTAGCAAACACCAAACGAAAAGGGGAAAAAGTGTTTTTCGTTCTATTTCCCGCCCTAGTTTGGCCCTTTGAAAATGTCTAAAATAAATGTTTTCCCCTGCTGTTTTTTTGCTCTTGCTGAGGGACCCCCGGGGGTAACAGTTGTGCCAAAAAAGAAAAAATTTGAAAAGGAGGATGCCAGTCTGTTTATTTCTGTGCTGCCCCCAAAAAAAAGGTCGCCTAGACCATGATTTGATCCAACTTTTGTCAAAGCCCGTCCTTGATGTTAAAATTTAAATTTGTTTCAAAACCTTTTTAAAACCCTTTTGTCATTATTTGTGATGGATTAAAGGTTTTTTCTTTGGCAAGGCGCTTTCAATTTTAGTCAAAATACGTCTGAAGGTGTAAAAAATGAAATCTGTACACTGACCCACCAAAAGGATCGGGTGATTTAAATGATAATCACATCCCACCCCGTTGTGCGCAAAAAAAGCAAAGTTTTAATGGGTTTTGATAAAAATGCATCGGATGACTAAAACCAGCTTTCTTATGCGTCGTTTTCAAAAGGGGGGGTTTAAAATAGCTCTTCAAATGGAGTACTCACCTTTTTTTTGAAAAAAGGCAGTCGGGTCACAGCAATGTCAAAGATCGTTTCTAATTTTTAGATTGTGTGGGCCCCAAAAAATATTTTGCACCAGTTATTTGAATCCTCTTTTTATTTCGTTTAAAAAAATGTTTGTAACATAACAACCCAAACCGTCCTTCGTTTTTTGAAAATGCTATTGATAACGAAGCGGGGGGGAAAAAGGTTGGCCCTTTATGAAATATTTTCAAAAGTCGAAGGGTTTTAAAAAGCGAAACCAGGAAGAATAATAAGTTTTAAAAAATTGACAAACAGGGGGCCAAAAAAAGCCCTTAACAAAAGCGATGGTTATTACGGGTTTTGTCACTAAAAGAAGCAATGAGTAACTTTGACATTCTCTCAAACTTAACATTTCAAATCTGAAAACAATGTTTTTATTCAAGCCGAAAAAGAAACAGGTTACTATTTTGATAAAGGTAGCTAAAAGTTAGGCTTTCAGCTAACAATTTATATTTTGAGTTACACCAACCAAAACTACTTATGAGGGGGGAAACCCCCTCGATCTGCTTTCATTCATTTCCTTGTTCATTTGGATGAGTGGCACTGATGAAAATATATGATGGAAGGCCCCCACTGTTTTAAAAGCTCTTTCCCTCAGGGAAAAACTGCATATTGCATTAGAAATTATACAATTCCCATTTTCGTTTTTAAAAATTTGTTTGTGGGAGGGGCGGATCTTTTTTATAAAAATCAAAGGGCAAAACGGGGGAAAATTGTAAATGTGATAAACCGGGACATTGTTTTGGAAATAAAAATACGTTACTAAAAAATAAGGGGGTGGGCCCGAAGAACCCCGGGGTTACTTTTTCGCCTGTGAGGGGGTATAACTTTAGAATTAAAAGACCTTGCAGACGTTACAACTTTGAACAGAAAAGGGGGATAGGCACTTTGTATGGGCTTTGAGTACACTTAAAAATGGGGATTATAAAGCAAAGAGGTTGGGGACAGAAAAAGTTTCCTAAACTGGCAATGCGCAAACTAGAAGCAAAAAATGTTGGCCATATGAATATAAAAAAGTTCGAAAACCTGAATCAAAATTTGGCACTTGGTCCATATTTTGAATGGGACATAAAATTTGAATTCAAAGCCCATTTAAATTTTTTGGCGCCAAAAAAGTTTTCAGAAAAGCATTCAACTCTGGCCCTTTCATGAAACCTTTTGCCCGATGACAATTAGGGGGGCGGGAAAGAGATTGAAATAACCGGAGAAAAAAACAGTACATCCCCCACAGAAAAGAAACGGTTTTAAAAAAAAGCTTCTACAAAAAAAACGTTTATGCCGCAATGAAATTGGAGAACGTTCAAAAGATATTTGAAACTGCTTTTAAAAATAAGGGGAAAGGGTGGGGTTTTGGGGTTAGTGACGTCCTTTTTTAAAAGGGAAATTTTAATTTGTGCAAAAAATTTGACGTTTTAAAGTCTTAAAGTTTTCTGTCTTTGTTTTTCACCCAAAGGCAGGTATTAAGGCATAACAACAAGCAAAAAAACAATTAGTTAAAAAAAAACAAAACTTTAAAACACTAATGGATTAATCTTACACATTTTGACCTTATAGGATTTTATTATACGAACAAGTTTTAACAGGGGGCATGTTAAAAAAAATAAAACCCGGATTAGATTAAGTTCTGTTTTAAAAAAATATGGGCTTAAAAATTTAGACAAAAACCCCTCATTGCATTAATTTTTTGGGGAGCTGGTGTGGAAAAAAATTTTGTCCCGACCTTTTTCAAACGTTTTATCGCTTAATTTTTAAACATATTTTGGTTTTTGTCCAACCTTAAAAAGAAAAAAAGATATCATGTTTTAAAAGGTTTATTGGACAGATGATGACAAATTATTTATTGATCCCAGCATAACCCGAGTGAGTGTTTAGAACAGTTTTAAGGGGCTGT
>JAFLJL010000404.1:17500-22500 GCA_018398815.1 Conus ventricosus | reverse complement strand
TGTTAGGCGGGTAGGGGTAGGGCCTTGCGTTTAGGAATGTGTGACAAGTCTTCGGGGTTTCCTATCAATTTCTCCATCTGTATGGATGTAGTTTACTGCTGACGTCAAGACATGTATCTGTGCTGATAGGACTACTATGGAAAGCCCTTCCCAAGAGTGACACCTGCGATTACCTCCTCCTACTTCCTTCATCAGTCATCATCTCATCATCATCATATCATCATCATCAATCATCATCATCATCGTCTTGTTCTTGTTCTTTTTTTTCTTCTTCTTCTCTCTTTTTCCTTATTCTTCTCTGCTTCTTCAAGCAACATTATCTTATCTTGTTCTTCTTGTATCCTCTTCTTCTTCTCCTTCTACCTCCTCCTCCTCCTCCTCCTCCTCCCCTTCCTCCTCCCCCCCCTCCCTCTCCTCCTTCACATCATCATCATCATCATCATCATCATCATCATCTCATCATCATCATCATCATCATTCATCATCTTCTTCTTTGTTCTTCTTCTTGTTCTTCTTCTCTGCTTTTTCTTGTTCTTCTTTTCTCCTCTCTCCTCCTCCTCCTCCTCCTCCTCCTCCTCCTCCCCTTCCTCCTCCTCCTCCCCCTCTCCTCTTCCTCCTTCATCATCATCATCATCATCATCATCATCATCATCATCATCATCATCATCATCATCATCATCATCATCATCTTCTTCTTCTTCTTGTTCTTCTTGTTCTTCTTCTCTGCTTTTTCTTGTTCTTCTTCTTCTCCTCCTCCTCCTCCTACTCCTCCTCTTCCTCCCCACTCCTCCTCCTCTTCCTCTTCCTCTTCTTCTTCTGCGTTTCCCGTTCAAGCTAAACGGGTAATCCAGTATTGTGGGTGAGGTCCACCATCAGCCGGTTCCCGCAGATTCTCCCTCAAGCCCACTCCACCGGGCCACGGGTCCTGTCGTATGGGTCCAATGTTGGGACAAGACTGCAGAACGGGGGCTGGCGTCAGGGCACCAGTGCCACTTTATGGACACTCATCCGTGAGAGAGATCTTCAGCATGAAGAGATGCGAAAGGAGCTGACAATGTCCTGTTCCCAGTCTGAAGATGGCGTGACCTGCTGTGCAGTTGGTCCTGTTCCCAGTCTGAAGATGGCGTGACCTGCTGTGCAGTTGGTCCTGTTCCCAGTCTGAAGATGGGTGACCTGCTGTTCAGTTGGTGCTGTTCCCAGTCTGAAGATGGCGTGACCTGCTATACAGTTGGTCCTGTTCCTAGTCTGAGATGGTATGACCTGCTGTGCAGTTGGTCCTGTTCCAGTCTGAAGATGGCGTGACCTGCTGTGCAGTTGGTCCTGTTCCCAGTCTGAAGATGGTATGAACCTGCTGTGCAGTTGGCCTGTTCCAGTCTGAAGATGGTATGACCTGCTGTGCAGTTGGTCTGTTCCAGTCTGAAGAGGCATGACCTGCTGTGCAGTTGGTAGACGCCGTCCTCCCCAGGTGTTGTCTGCTGACACTGTGTCCTTCAGGGGGCCGGAATAGCTCAGTTGGTAGAGCGCCGGAGTTGTAATCCAAGGGTTGCGGGTTCGAATCTCCACCGGCCGTTTCGGACAGGGGATTCTTTCCTCGGAATTGACATTAGTTCTGACTCCATTTCCCATGCAGTTCTTCGAATGAGACTATAAACCGAGGTTCCGTGTGTGAACGCACGCATGATATCTAGCACACACGTAAAATCCCATCACCAACTTTCGGAAGAGAAGGCCAGTTTGGCCGTTGGTATGGATGACACGTTACACATAGCATGCGCCTTCCTCGAAGATGGAGTATGGCTGCCTTAATGGCGGGATAAAAAACGGTCATGCACACAAAACTCCACTCCCTTTGTCGAGTAGATGGGACTAATACTTGCCTGTCCATATAGGGAGTGTCCGCAGGAGTATCAGCAGAAGAAGACAGTGTGTCCTTCAACTGGAGAGTTCGCCTTCGTCATTAGCGGTTTGAGGGGAGCCCGGGGTGGTTGGGTAGGAGAGGATGGAAGGGGTGGGGATTGGACGAAGAATACGTGAACAGAAGAAGAGGAAGGAGGAGGATGTCAAAGAGTAGTACACACATCTTGTTCTCCGTCAGCATTCAGAGGGACCGCAGAGAGTCACTGACGGATAGAAGGCAGCGTGTCCAAATGAACACATTAGCAATGGGACCTTTGACAGGAATGCCGAAACTCTTCAACTCCGGCATGCCCGACCCTAACTCTAATCCTGACTGTTAGAAAAAGTTTGATTTCACTTATGATCATTATAGGTCCATTCAAATCTACCTATGTGTATATACTGGATTTCGCTTTGTACGTGTTCAACTTTGATGTGATGCTGGTTTCCCGAACGGCACATGGACAAATTGCATAGTGAATCCGGAGGTCTCTTTTAAAGTACCACAATAAGGCAAAAAGTGCCAGAAGCTTACAGAAAGTGTTCTCTTGAATGTTCCGAGAATTTTGCTTGGATATCAGCAAGTGATGATTCTCAATCCTTCTAAAACGTCCCATGCATGTTTTGGTTGACTGTGCTACGTCATTATTCTCGAACGTTCTTAAGTACTCAATGGTTTGTGACAGGGTCTCCAACCCCCGTGTTTCATGTACTTTTGACATGATTCCTCATAATTAATGTAGAGAATGAGAGGATCAGGATGGTGAGTGACAGCAAGAAGAAGCTGAAAGTGAGCGTTTTTGAGGATACGTTTTTGTTTGGGGGCCGTGTCTCATTTAGCACTGATTTGTGAATCTTCTACCGTCATGAAAGACTTTGGATTGGTACCAGAATCGATCTGTTATGAATAGCAGAGTCGGCCGTATCTCTGTCCGGATCTGTTCAACGAAGGACCAGGACCAACACTTGGTTACTTCCCTTGTCTCAGCGTCCAGCTCACTGACGTATCAAAGATCAGGAGTGTGATTTTTTGTTGTTGTCGTAAGACTAACCCTAACCTGACCCTGACACAAACCTGTCCTACCCTTCCATACCTCTCCTGGTTTAACCCTAATTTAACCTAACCCTAGCTTCAAATTAACGTTAACTGTAAAAAAAGAAGAAGAAAAACTTTGGAAAATGTATTTAAAAGCTGTGCTTGCAATATGGTGGACATGGAGTCCTCTTCTCCTTTCTCTATTATTAAAGGAAAGAACATCTATCTGACTGGAGACGTATTAACCCGAAGCCGTCAGTGATTCCTTAATAATCCTTTGAAACCAGGGAATACTCTAAGACAGGCGAGTCAGGTCAAGGCAGATGCTACAGTCCAGCATACGGAGGGCTAAGGCTTCCTCCCCTCGCGCCACGTCCAACCAACTGCAACGTCATTAGCTGAAGCCACGTGACAACCACGTCACAGCCCGGGCACGTGCAGCAGCGACACAGCTTCCGTGCTGGTAGCTTGGGGCGACGGTGAACTCTCTTCTTTCCTTATTACGCCTGTCACACACGTACCGCTGAAGACTGTAGGAGACTTGCAGGTTTGGGAAGGGTGTAGGTAACCATTTTTATCAACTGTCATTTGTATAAAATTTTGCAAAAGTATTCATAACAAGTCCGCCGAACAACGTGGAGAAACGGTTCACGATACAAAACACGACGCGTTTCGACCTCTTAGGCCATTCAACGCCCATCTTGCGGCGAATTTGACAAAGATAAGTGATCGCTCGCTCTTCGTTTTCGTTGTCCTGAGTGTTGTTTCTCTTGCCTGAAGAAGACCTAAGAGGCCGAAACGCGTCGTGTTTTGTCTTGTGAATCGTTTGTCCGCGTTGTTCAGCGGAGTTAGTATGAATAATTATTTTTTAAATTGTTTAGATTTCCGCCCGCAGTGGCCTCACTTTACAAGTAACTGTCATTGCTGTCATAAAAATGATACCGTTGTAGTCTTTTCGAAGCGCAGAGAGTATTTTCGTTTTTTGTTTTTCTTCGTTCTCTCGTTAACAGTGTCAGTCCAGCCTGCGAGACAAATAAGTCATGGCTACCAAACTTCGTTTGCTGCCAAACAGAACAAAGTGGGTGGAGTTACTACTATTGGTCACATTTTTTGTTCCTGGCATTTATTTTTAACCCCAGAAGGCAGGTCTGTAGAATTGGCTCCGGTGTCTATTCTCCAGGCTTGAAGACTAAACTTGGTGAAAGCGCCATCTCCAGTTTTGGAAGTCAAAATGATGATTGTGGCTTCTTTGAGACTTACTAGCCAGGTCCGAGTGTGGCAGGAAACAGAACAGTGGCTGATAAAACTTTCTGTTCGTAGTGTAAGTTTTGTGCTTTGGCGCTTTCACCAACACATTTCAAACTTCGTTTTTACCAGTGGGTTGATTCATTTCTATGGATTCCCAGTCTCCCACCATTCCAGGTAATAAGTTAATTTCCTGTATGTCCGAATGGTGGTAGAATTCATACCAACACTTCAACTAGAAAGGCGTCTAAGGTAAATCGAATGGTTATGACTGTTTCATTTTTTTTCTTTCCCCAAAATCAGCGCTTTTTGTCGGTCAACATCACCTTATGAGTCTGTCGTTTCATGCCCACCACTGGATGTACTGTCTTGAATGGTAGTGCATGGAGCTCTGCGATTAAAACAGTTGTCTCCCTTTCCAGTTCACAAAGAGAGAGGGGTCACCATAGTGTGATGCCACGCATTTGTCTCCCTTTCTGAGTGTGCTTTGTGTCTGTTTTAAAGTGGACTTGATTTCATGAACGAGCAAAATAATTGCAACTCGTTACTTAGGTGAAGACAGATGTATGACGTTGTTTCTCGCCACCGCGGAAGTAAATAAAACGAAGTTTGTACTTGTATTGATGCCAGTAAAGTAACAATTATATACAAAATGATATATGAAGTAATTACGCACCACCAATTTTCAAAGAAATGAAACATGCATAATACACGCCCCACTATTGACAGTGTCTCACCACCATCAAAATGAAAAAGAAGTATGAAGTAGTTTCGATGCCACTGAAGTGAAAGGATGAAGTATGAAGTATAGTTAGATACGCGC